>CM053027.1:434066537-434087580 GCA_028564925.1 Lithobates sylvaticus
AGTTAATCATTTATTCTCATACAAGGATTTATTGGTATTTATTTTGGAAGGGCAACACTGTTTTGTTATGTATATTCTATATGTGAAGTGAACACATTTTCTTTGTGTGCAGCAGCCGGGGGTGGGGTATTTTTAAATTTTTAAATTTATTTTTGGGGGGTTTTGGTGGGATTGTGTTATATCACCTATTACACATATCACTACATAGTGATTAAGTTTATTATTATTTGCGCTGATAGAAATTTGTTTTATTGTTTGATATCTATCTTCACCTTACTATTAGCCACATTTATGGAGGTGTTTCAGTTTTTGGAACACCGGGAGGTAAAAATCGAATAGGTTTTCTCCAGGGACAAACATAAGGGAGTGAGTGATGACCTCTCCCATTTTATTAAGAGACTTAGGGGCTCATTTACTAAAGGTAAATCCACTCTGCACTACAAGGGCACTGCACATACACTTGAAAGTGCACTTGCTGTAGATCGCCGTAGATCTGAGGGGAAGCTCTGAACTTAGGGGAAGCTCTGCTGATTTTATTATCCAATCATGTGCAAGCTAAAATGCTTTTTTTTTTTTTTTTTCCTTGCATGTCCCCCTCAGATCTACAGTGACTGCACTTCCAAGTGCACTTGTAGTGCAAAGTGGATTTGCCTTTAGTAAATAACCCCCTTGGTTTCTTAATGGAGAAAAAGATCTGTTCATGGTGGGATCTAGTATCATTTGAGCAGTATATTGCCAATGGTTTAGTACCCGGACTTTTAAGATGGGATCTTCCTCCTAATGATGGTTTGGAGGATGAAGATTCCCTGAATGATTTGTTTTTCAATGCCAAAGGGATTGACTTATTAGAGCTTTTATTAAAACGGAAACAATTAGGATGAGAACACTTGAGAGCCAGGTATTGGAAATCAAAGAAAAACTGGAGCAGTTTAAAAATTACTCAGAGTTTGTTAAACTATCATGAGAGCTAATGAAAAAGCTAGAGAAACTAGACAAAGAAACGCAAGAGAATAAAAGAAAGAAGTATATCAGGGATACAGGGGATTTAAAGAATAAAGACGTTTTTAAATGGCAACGTAGTAATAATGAAGAAGTCCAGGGACCCCCAGGGAATTGCTCAGCCTACAAAAAGTGGTAACAGAGGGGAGATGAAAGTGGTGTCCCAACCTCATCAGTGGGCCCCCCAAAATTATGGGGGAGGTACACAGAGCAATACCAACCAGCCACAACCGCAGCATACTCCCTCCAGAGGTAACTGGAGGGGAAGAGGGAATGTGAGGGGGAAACCTATTAACCCTAATACTAATTCTCATTCCCACTCTAACCCCAATTATAATCTGAATTATTATTCGGGTTATTACCAACCCCCAAATGAACATTGGGATCAGAGAAATTCCACACAAAGAAATTATCCACAGGCTCAAGGAGCTTTTGGCACCAATGATCACATGTATAATGTACTGGTGGATAATCGCTACTCCACCTTATCCAATCCACCAGAGGGTTTTCAGTTTTTTTTTTTTTTTTAGGTAGACCCCCATCTCAGGTGAATGATCCAACCCAACTGGAAATGGAAGAGGGGGGAAAAGAAGAGAAAGAGAGGGAGAAGAGCAGGAAGAAGGACCAAAAAAAAGCAAACACCAGTAGGGACTGGGATCTATAATCTGAGTGATGTAGATCTCACTAAAGAAGAGATTACTCTTTTGGACAAGGGACTCAAATTTGCAATGATTAAAAATTTAAATAAGTTTGACACCTATGTCCAAATCCAGAAGTATGTATGCACATTGAATTGGAAGAAATATTTTTTGTCTAAACCTGATCCTAGACCCCCACTCCATGCTAGTAGTTTTTACCACTCATCTCTAAAAAAAAAAAATTGTTTTTAACCCCCAAAATGTTGATAATACATTTTTAGATGTCTTCAAAAATATTATAGTTGAGGATTTGGAACAATTAAAAATAAGAAAGGTTTACTATCCTCATTGGATCAAAAAGGGAATTGGAGACATTGAGTAGCGTAAAGATGTAGTCATACGACCTGCTGATAAAGGGGGGGGGGGGAGTGGGTTGATCCAAACAGTATTACCAAACAGAAATGGAAAGGCAGTTAGGGGATACAGGTACTTACCTAAAGCTTACTGGTAACCCTTTGCTGGAATTTAAGAACAAAGTTTGGGAGGTGGTGGAAAAATGGAAATCCAAAGATATCTTGTCCGTCAAGGAAGCACGATATTTAAACCCCATATCTTGTCGCACGCCTTTTATTTATTTTCTACCGAAAATCAATAAAAGCATTAAAGAACCACCAGGGAGGCTGATCATCAACAGTATCGATTCAGTTTGTTCCCGCCTAGGGCAATATATAGATACCATCTTGCAGCTGCTGGTGGTTAAAACTGATGCGTATGTCAGGGACACCAAGCATGTGATCCAGTGTCTGGGGTCCCTTGATAACTTGGATCAGTGTATTTTGGACACTGTGGATGTAGGGTCTTTATATACCATTATCGGACATTATGAGGCTTTGGCATCTGTAAAATGGACATTGGAGAGCTCCAAACTCCCCAGTAAACAAAAGAAGTTTCTGATTAAATGTTTACGATTTTGTTTAAAGCATAATTATTTTTGGTATAGTGGTGATTATTATTTGCAAATAAGGGGTGTAGCTATGGGCGCAAGGTTCGTACTGAGTGTTACAAACCTCTTTATGGCCCATTGGGAGGACGTGGATGTACTCAAACCCAGACCTAAAGAACTTATTTTATACAAAAGATTCATAGATGATTTTGTAATCATCTGGAAGGAGGATGTGACATCCTTTAAAGCATTTAAAGGATCCATGGAAGGGAATGACAAACATATTCAGCTCACCTGGACTGTCAGCAAATGAGTGTATCACCTTCCTTGATTTAGAGATCTTCAAGGAGGAGGGTACTGCTGACAAGGAACCATTTTTAAGGCCACCAACAGAAATTCTGATCTGTCAGTGGACAGCTGTCATCATAAGCCCTGGTTGGTGAATATACCAAAGGGCCAGTACATGAGGATTTGTAGAAATTTGAGTCAATCTGAAAATACTGACCAGTAGGTTTAAGGAAATATGGGATATGACCTTGAGAAAGTTGAGGAAGATAAAATGAAGGTACTAAACATGGATAGGGACCAACTACTATCAGATATTAAATCACATGATCCCTTGTGTCATGCAATTCAGACAGGTGGAAAAAATTATAAAAAAACATTGGGGTATCCTAAGGAAAGATAGGCTGCTAGGGCCCAAATTACCAGGGTTTATTTACAGAAAAGCACCTACCTTGAAGGATCTATTAGCACCAGGAGTGATAGAATCCCAAAAAAGCAGAAGGGACCATCTGCATCTTGTTTTGGCATTTTTACTGGTTTCTTTGCGTGTGGCAGGTGTAAGACACGTCGACATGCAAAGAAGAATATTAAAAAGATTAAGGAATTCTGTTCTACCAGTACAGGCAAAAGGTACAAAATTTGTGATTGCGTAACATGTGCATCCACAGGTGTCATTTATATGCTGCAATGTGGATGTGGGTTACAGTATATTGGCCACACATAAAGAACCTTGCAGATTAGAGTGGGAGAGCATATTGCCAATATTAAAAAAAGGTATAACTACCCATAGTGTCCTGAAACATTTTAAACTAGTACATAATAAGGATCCCAGTTCGCTGCAATTTTTGGGTATAGAACAGGTGGACAGACACTGGAGGGGGGATCATTATATCAGACAACTCAGCAAAAGGGAATCCTTCTGGATTTTTGAAAGTAAGGTACTTTGGCTGAGGGGTTTGAACGTGGACTTCGATTTAAACTGCTTTATCAGTAATTTATGAGTTTAGTTATTCATGATTATATATATATATATATCTATATATATATATATATATATATCTTTATTTTATAATAATATAATTTTTATTGTTTTTTGATGTATTTGTGTAATTTTTTTTTATATTAAATGTGGTCAAGATGCTTACAGGATGGTGTCGCCAGTGGTAGGATTAGTAATGGTCACTTACACATATGTTTTTTCTATGAAAAAACCTGACTTTTTGAATTGATTTTCCGCTTATCAGATGTCCCCATGTGTATTGGTGCTGTTTTCACCACTTCCTGTTTCCTGTGTCAGCCCAGATGGGTGTGCCATGAGGCCTGGTTCAGCAAGGTGGGCCAGGCCGGGGAGTGGTGATGCAGTGCACCTGATTAGAGTATTAGTCTATTTAAACAGCTGTGAGACATCCAGTCTTCACCCTTTACTGAAGAAGTCACGGTGGTGTAGTAGCCCATTTTACGTAACCTGTATAGGGGGAAGGAGTCACAGTGGCCACGTCATCCCGCAAGCATCTTGTTGTTTCTATGCATCCTGAGCCCCCACTGCTTAAGTGCTGCATTTGTGAGTAACGTTTTAATGTTTTAATGAGAAAATAAACCGTTTTGATATACAGAGAGCACTAGATTTTGCCTTTTCTATTCCTATGTGCACCGGACCCCATTGAGGGAATCTGTACTGGCTGGTATCCATCTAATCAGCCAGAGGCAGCACGGACAGAATAGGAGCTCCATGACAAGCTGATCAGTTTGTATCCCTGAGAGGAAACCTGCTTTTTCTGACCTTCTGGTGAAACAGGGGTCAGAACGTGAGGTGAGTGGCTAGGATATTGAGGTGGAGGAGAGCACTTGCATTTTTCAACGTTTATGCACTAGTGATGTGTTGTGCGTTTTTGTTCAGAAGACTCTGAGAATTATATCTGTGCATTTTGGACTCTTATTTTTATTTAATTATTATTATTTTTTTGAGTGTGTGGACTTTATCTTTATTGTTTATTGTTCACTATTCCCATTTAGGGAACACGTATATTTCATTATTGTGTATTGTTCACTATTCCCAGTCAGGGAACACGAATACTTGATTGTGCACTCAGTATCTTGCTACATTACAAGTTAATTATTTATTCTCATTTACGGATTTATTGGTAGTTATTTTGGAAGCGCAACACTCTCTGTCACACCAGAGGGGAGAAGAGCCAGCTGGCACCCGAGCGGCATGTCCAGAAGGAGAACTACCAGCTTACACAAGCCACGCTGCCTCACTATTTCAATGAAGCTGACATGCAGAACAGCAAAGATGGTGCTGACACGGTGCCCTGGGCCTCCTCCCCAGACAACAGAGACCCACAGGACCATCTCACCAGCACTGAGGAGATGGATAGCACAGCTCCGGACACAGATTCCTCTCAGCCTTCTCCCGCTGATCGAGGTAAGAGAGCCGCTCAGTCTCTCTCCTAATAAAGCTCCCCTGCTCAAGAAGAAACACTGGGATCCTCCAGCAGCTATAGAATCTGAAATAGCTCACTCTGACTCCCTAGCTTCTCTGCCTGCCTCTGACCAGCCAGCATCTGAGCACACTCTCAAGCTCATGCTGCTGTCCCTGCAGAATGATATGCACAATGAACTAAGGTCCTCAGTCTCTATATTAAACTCCAGAATTGATCAGGTAGAAGACCACACTGATGATCTGGAAAACAACTCACTAAACACACTGTGGCCTATAATGAAATGGCGGATGCCCATGATCAGCACGCTGAGGAGATACACTATCTGCAAGATTTAGAGGACCGCTCAACGAGGAATAACATTACATTTCGGGGTGTACCAGAAACTGTTAAACCTCCTGATCTGATCCCCTACATCCAACAACTATTCTTCACGCTCATTTCTCAATTGCACCAAACCGACATGGCTATTGACCGGGCACATCGCATTGTCAAACCTAGCCACCTCCCTGCATCTGTACCTCATGACATATTGGCACGCATCCACTTCTTTCAGGTGAAAGAAAAGATCATGGCGGCTGCCAGATCCACCTCTCCACTACCTGACCCCTACTCTTCTGTGTCACTATACACAGATATCTCTGCTGCCACGGCTCAAAAACTGAGGGAATTCTCCCAGATCACTGCAATCCTTAGGAACCACAACATCCCGTACAAATGGGGCTTTTCAACTAAACTGATAGTCACATACCAGAACCAAAACACCAACATCTTCACACCCAAGGATGGAATCAAACAAATGCTTAACTGGGGCCTAATTTCCTCACCACCACCTGACCCGCTACCTCAGCGACCATCAACACAAACCCAGGATACCAGGCGCAATGCCTTTGCTACCACCCGCAGGTAAAAACTTCCTATGTCTCCACTCCCTCGAGACGCAAAGTGTATCTTGAAAATGTTTGATTTAACGAGCCTGCATTCTCTCATCTCAACAATTGTCCCTGATGAGCGTAATACTGACTGCGCTCTTTACTCTCTCCCCCAAGAGAAGAAAAAGTGCCAAGCACTTTACAGTTCTTTTGTTTTTTTTCACATTTATATTTTTTATTTTAAATTTTTACCAGTTTGTTTATTGTACTACTGTACTACTGGTTAACTTTAGACTGATAGCTAAGTTTTGCATACTGTGTAACACTATTACAGGTCTAACACCTCTTACACCTATCTGTGTGCGACAACTGAAAGCGTAATCCCTATACTACCCCCCTCCCCCCACTGAATACTAGCCAAGATGTCTATCACCTTTACTTCCATCAACGCAAAAGGCTTAAATTCCCCTTATAAACAAAATTTATTATGGAAGGAAGCATTAGCCCAAACTTCTGACATACTATGCGTACAGGAAACTCATTTTATCTCCAGCAACCCCCCCCCCCCCCTCCTGTACCCACAAACAATACCCACACTGTTACTTCATCAACTCCACCAAGAAAAAGCGGGGGTTATGATCGCCATACGCTCCTCGGTTTCCTTCCAACCATTTCACACCGAAATAGATCCTGAGGGCAGATTCATAATTCTAAATGCCGCTGTCAACAACCATACAATGACTATTGCTAACATCTACTCCACCAATACCAACCAGCACCTCTTCTACAAAACCATAATGAAGAAATTGGAACCTTTCAAACAAGGCCCCTTGATCATATGTGGTGATTTTAACCAAATTGTGTATCCCTCACTAGACACCTCAAACCCTGCCCGTAAGCGATCTACCTCGCTTTCCTCCCTGATCCACTTGGAGGAGCTATATGACCCCTGGAGATGCCTCCATGATAAAAAAAGGGATTACATTTTCTTTTCACACACACAAAATGCATATTCTCGGATAGATCTCTTTTTGACTGACACACAAACTTTACAACTGGTCCAAGAAACTAAAATTGGACTTATTACGTGCTCTGACCACATACCGGTTTCAATGAAGCTGTATCCAGCACTCACAACCAAAAACAACACTATCTGGAGGCTCAATACTATATTATTGCATGCCAACAATATCAAAAACAGATCCTATCCGAACTGTCAATATTCCGATGGAAAAAAATCAGACGGATTTTGTGGTGGAATTATTTTACAACCAATGTCGGGTCTATAAACAACCACACCACACTGTGGAATGCCCAAAAGGCCTACATCAGAGGCCTCCTGATTAAGTTGGGGGCCCACGAGAAAAAACAATACAATATCACCACAAACAAACTTCTAGAGCAAAAACGCATACTCGAAAAAGCCAACAAACCTCAACCCTCCCCCCTGCTTAGCTCTGAACTACATACAGCTAGAAAAGCTCTCAGTGACCACCTCCACACAAACTTTGACTACCACCTTAAACACCTCTGCCTACAATCCTACTCACAACACGACAAACCTGGAGCATATCTAGCCAGACAACTTAAACGCAAACTAACACAAACTAAAATCCCCTTACTGACCACGCCGGTACACACGACTTACCAATCCTAAAGACATTGCAGATCAATTCAGCTCCTACTACTCTATATTATACAATCTAACCAACTCCAATTTCCCCCCACCACCCTCCTCCGCTGACATAGATAACTTCCTGAAAGACATACACCTTCCCCCACTATCACAGGACCAATTACACCACCTGTCGACTCCATTCTCCACAACAGAAGTAGAAACAGCCATTGCCACCCTACCACTTCATAAAGCTCCAGGCCCTGACGGTTTCAGCAACAAGTACTATAAAACTTTCTCTAAGCTCCTTACCCCACATCTATATCACTCCTTCAACTTCACTGCTGTCACTGGCTCCATTCCACCTGAATCTCTCCAAGCCACTATTGCCACTATCCCAAAACCGGGCATACCAACCGATGATCCTGCCAGCTACAGACCCATCTCCCTACTAAACACTGACACTAAACTATATGCCAAACTCTTAGCTACACGGCTTTCTAACATTATCCCACAACTAGTGCATATCGACTAGGTGGGTTTTGTGGCTGGCAGACAAGCATCGGACGGTACCCGCAGATTTATCGATCTACTACAGTGGGTGGAACACCACCAAACGCCTGCTCTGCTCATCTCTCTCAATGCAGAGAAGCCATTTGACAGGGTGGACTGGTCCTATTTGACAGTGGTTTTACTGAAATTTGGCTTCTCCGAGACCATTCTGCAAGCAATACTCTCCCTCTACTCCTCTCCCAGCGCCAGGGTAATGACTTCCGGACTACTCTCAGACCCCTTTTACATCTCTAATGGGACACGGCAAGGGTGCCCACTCTCACCCTTGATTTTCGCCCTTGTAATGGAACCCCTAGCCCAATCTATTTGAGACAACCCACTCATATCAGGAATTTACGACCAGAGATAAAACACATAAAATCAACCTCTACGCCGACAAAGTCATCATCTCTCTGACTGACCCTTTTAACTCACTCCCTGCACTCCATCACACCTTACATTTATTTAGTAGGGCCTCCTTATATAAAATTAACTTCTCCAAATCTAGCATGCTAGGTATAGGCCTTGACCAATGCACCAAAAATGACATCACTGCCCATACGTCTTTCTTGTGGCCCCCTAACTCCATCCTCACATATTTGGGCATCCAACTAATCACCCCCTCCTCTCATTTACAATCTATCAACTTTAATAATCTTGTATCCAAGCTTCAGAAAACTGTGAAAGACCTCAAACACACCCTAGTCTTCTGGGCAGGTAAAATCGCCCTCGCCAAAATGTATCTTCTTCCCTTATGTCTTATATATGTTCCGAACTATCCAGATACCCTTTCTCAAAAAGCAACTATTAAAGCTACAGTCTATCATAAACACTTTTATCTATGGTGGAAAACATTCTCGATTTAAAAGCAACACCCTATGCAAACCCGTCTCTTCTGGAGGGATGGGGGCATCGGGACATTCTAGCATATTATAAAGCAACAATTCTCGACCAGGCCAAAGTCTGGTTGAACCCCATGCAACAAACCACCTGGTTTCAAATAGAAAGTGCAGCACTCACCGCCCATCCCAAACAGATTCTCAGTGCTCTTCTCCTGCAATACCAAGCAACTCACTCATTCCTCGACACCATCAATGCCACCATTTAGACATGGAAAGCCACTATACAATCTTCTAAAGGCATCCCGTTATGTCTACTCTCACATATACCTCTGCAGAAACTCTGCACTCTTACACCTAACATCAATTTCTCCGACTGGATCACCACAGGCATCTCAACTATTGGAAACCTATATGAAGGTCCCACACTCATGTCCTTCCAACAACTACAGGCCACCCGGCATATTGGAGCTAAAGATTTTTTCAAATACCTCAGGGCACACTCAATCCTATCTAAAGTAAAATGGTCCAAAAACCTACTACCATGGCATGTGACAAGATTTTTCAACCTAAACGCTCCTTATCGTAGAATCTCATATATCTACAAACTCCTCACCGATACCTGCCACACTTCTAAGACCCCAAGGATGCTAAAATGGGAACAGCTACTACAATGCTCCTACACCTCCCAACAATGGTACCACTCGCTCCAAGCACCTTTGAAAATCTCAAGATATGTTCTACATTGGGAAACTGTCCAAAAGTTATTCCACAACTGGTACCTCACACCAACTAAGCTCGCTCCGCATCTATCCAACCTCCACCAATCTCTGTTGGAGAAACTGTGGAACCCCAGGAACCCCACTACACATTTGGTGGAACTGTCCAATCCTCATCTCATTTTGGACTATGCTCTCTAAACTCCTCCTCTCCATTCTACCAACTCCTGTATCCCTAACGCCTCAAATGGTACTATTGGGTCTGGACATGGATTTATGGCCCGACCTTCCCACACGGTCATCTCCCACATATTTATTGCTACTCGACTAGCTATTGCCAAAAATTGGAAAAACCCCAACCCCCCCTCTAGCTCGGAGCTAATTGCTCTTCTGAATAACCACTGCCTGATGAAATTTATGTACGCCAAAGCCCACCTACAAATTCCTAAATTCCAAAAGCACTGGGATCTTTGGCTCAAACATCCTAAATGCCTACCTCCCATGAATGCTCTACCACATATCTGAAACCCTACTGCCTTGTCCACACACAATTGACCATAGCTTTGCTCAAATACCTGTCAAACACAACACAATACAAATGTTTACCTTTACCTTTAATTGCTAAACCTCTGTTAGACGTATTTAACTGCTTCTTAAATGTCTTATGTATACCTTCTATTAATACGATAACCTGCTTATCACATGACTACTCATATGTTGATCAACTGTTCAACTTTGTACTTTTATTACTCTGTATAACTTACAATAAAATTCAACAACATATTTTTTTAAAAAAAGGCCCTAGGGGGCGCGCGTGTCCCCCCCAACGCTCGCCCCCGAGCTGATGCGATTGCCCGGCGGTCTCGATCGCCGCCGGGCTCCCACGATCATCACTGATACATGGAGAACCTGGAACTGTGTGTGTAAACACACAGTTTCTGGTTCTCTGAGGGGAGAAATGACAGATCGTCTGTTCATATAGAGTACGAACAGCGATCTGTTATTTTCCCTGCACAGTCCCCATCCACCTTCAGTTAGAACACACACTAGGGAACACATTAACCCCTTCACTGCCCCTAGTGTTAACCCCTTCACTGCCAGTGACATTTTTACCGTAATTAATGCATTTTAAATTGCACTGATTGCTGTATTAATGCCAATGGTCCCAAAAATGTGTAAAAATTGTCCGACGTGTCTGCCATAATGTTGCAGTCACGATAAAAATCGCAGCTCGCCGCCATTACAAGTAAAAAAAAATAATAATAATAAAAATGCTATAAATCTATCCCCTATCTTGTAGACGCTATAACTTTTGCGTAAACCAATCAATATACGCTTATTGTGATTTTTTTTACCAAAAATATGTAGAAGAATACATATCAGCCTAAACTGAGGAAAACATTTTTTTTTATCTTGCATTTTCTTTAAATTGTCACTCATTGTTTGTTTATAGCGCAAAAAATAAAAACTGCAGAGGCGATCAAATACCACCAAAAGAAAGCTCTATTTGTGGGAAAAAAAGTACGTAAATTTTGTTTGGGTGCAACGTCGCATGACCGCGCAATTGTCAGTTAAAGCAATGCAGTGCCGAATCGCAAAAAGTGCTCTGGTCAGGAAGGGGATAACATCTCCCAGGGCTGAATCGGTTAACTTGCTAACACTTATTTATTTAAAATTAAACCTTGAAATGCAAACTGAACTGTTATTTTTTTTTTTTTATCAAGACACTGCTATGGTGCACCATACCACTTCACTGTTTTTTGTCAGTATTCGGGTGATTGTGGAACACAAAATGTAGCTAGGGATGGGCCCCGGTGCTCGATTCGAACCCACGTTCGAATCGAGCACCGGGCGTTCGCTCGCTCGGCGAGCCCAGAACTATTTGGGCCGTTCGCATCACATTCGTGTGATGCGAGCGGCCCGCAATGCATTGCGGCCGGCGCAGTGCATTGCTGGCTGATGATTGGCCAAGCATGCACTGTGACCCCGCATGCTTGGCCAATCACAGCGCCGGAAACTAGGAGAGCAATAATTGGCTACAGGCAGGACGCCTGTAGCCAATTAAAGCTCAGGGGCTTTAGTACACGCCCCACCATATAAAAGGCCGCCACGCCGTCGGCCCAGGGCACATGTGTTCCGGCTTCTGGAAGAGCAGTCTGCTGATTGATATTCTTCTTTGCTTGATTGATATTCTTCTTCTTTGCTAAACCATTGCTACCTTATTCATCATCATTACTGATCATTCATTGCTGCTGATTGCACAGAGTGTGATATTAGCTGCTGCTGGGGATTAGTCTGGTGTGTGCGTGCTGTTAGTACAGCATTGCAGTAGCACCAATCGCAGTGCTGTTAGAACAGCATTGCACCCCAACTTCTGTCCCAACCTTCTGTCCCATCCCAGGCAGGGATTTATAGGAGCCATATTGTGTTTGTGGCAGCACACATAGGACCTATATTTTCTTGTCAGCAGCACACATAGTGTGTTTGTGTCAGTGGAGTGTGTTTGTGTTTGTGTCAGCACCCATAGGACTTATAGTGTGTTTGTAGCAGCACACATAGGACCTATATTTTCTTGTCCGCAGCACACATAGTACTTATAGTGTGTTTGTGTCAGCACCCATAGACTTATAGTGTGTTTGTGTCAGCACACATAGAACCTATATTTTCTTGTCAGCAGCACACTTAGTACCTATAGTGTGTTTGTGTCAGCACACATAGGACTTATAGTGTGTTTGTGGCAGCACACATAGGCCTATAATTTCTTGTCAGCAGCACACATAGTACCTATAGTGTGTTTGTGTCAGCTCCCATAGGACTTATATTGTGTTTGTGGCAGCACACATAGGACCTATATTTTCTTGTCAGCAGCACACATAGTACTTATAGTGTGTTTGTGTCAGCACCCATAGGACTTATAGTGTGTTTGTGGCAGCACACATAGGACCTATATTTTCTTGTCAGCAGCACACATAGTACCTATAGTGTGTTTGTGTTTATACTGTGTTTGTGGCAGCACACATAGGACCTATATTTTCTTGTCAGCAGCACACATAGTACTATAGTGTGTTTGTGTTACCACCCATAGGACTTATAGTGTGTTTGTGGCAGCACACAAAGGACCTATATTTTCTTGTCAGCAGCACACATAGTACTTATAGTGTGTTTGTGTCAGCACCCATAGAACTTATAGTGTGTTTGTGGCAGCACACATAGAACCTATATTTTCTTGTCAGCAGCACACATAGTACCTATAGTGTGTTTGTGTCAGCACCCATAGTACTTATAGTGTGTTTGTGTCAGCACCCATAGGACTTATAGTGTGTTTGTGGCAGCACACATAGGACCTATATTTTCTTGTCAGCAGCACACATAGTACCTATAGTGTGTTTGTGTCAGCACCCATAGGATTTATAGTGTGTTTGTGGCAGCACACATAGGACCTATATTTTCTTGTCAGCAGCACACATAGTACTTATAGTGTGTTTGTGTCAGCACCCATAGGACTTATAGTGTGTTTGTGGCAGCAAACATAGGACCTATATTTTCTTGTCAGCACACATAGTATTTATAGTGTGTTTGTGTCAGCACCCATAGGACTTATAGTGTGTTTGTGGCAGCACACATAGGACCTATATTTTCTTGTCAGCAGCACACATAGTACCTATAGTGTGTTTGTGTCAGCACCCATAGGACTTATAGTGTGTTTGTGGCAGCACACATAGGACCTATATTTTCTTGTCAGCAGCACACATAGTACCTATAGTGTGTTTGTGTCAGCACCCATAGGACTTATAGTGTGTTTGTGGCAGCACACATAGGACCTATATTTTCTTGTCAGCAGCACACATAGTACCTTATAGTGTGTTTGTGTCAGCACCCATAGGACTTATAGTGTGTTTGTGGCAGCACACATAGGACCTATATTGTCTTGTCAGCACACATAGTATTTATAGTGTGTTTGTGTCAGCACCCATAGGACGTATAGTGTGTTTGTGGCAGCACACATAGGACCTATATTTTCTTGTCAGCAGCACACATAGTACTTATAGTGTGTTTGTGTCAGCACCCATAGGACTTATAGTGTGTTTGTGGCAGCACACATAGGACCTATATTTTCTTGTCAGCAGCACACATAGTACCTATAGTGTGTTTGTGTCAGCACCCATAGGACTTATAGTGTGTTTGTGGCAGCACACATAGGACCTATATTTTCTTGTCAGCAGCACACATAGTACCTATAGTGTGTTTGTGTCAGCACCCATAGGACTTATAGTGTGTTTGTGGCAGCACACATAGGACCTATATTTTCTTGTCAGCAGCACACATAGTACCTTATAGTGTGTTTGTGTCAGCACCCATAGGACTTATAGTGTGTTTGTGGCAGCACACATAGGACCTATATTTTCTTGTCAGCAGCACACATAGTACTTATAGTGTGTTTGTGTCAGCACCCATAGGACTTATAGTGTGTTTGTGGCAGCACACATAGGACCTATATTTTCTTGTCAGCAGCACACATAGTACTATAGTGTGTTTGTGTCAGCACCCATAGGACTTAGTGTGTTTGTGGCAGCACACATAGGACCTATATTTTCTTGTCAGCAGCACACATAGTACTTATAGTGTGTTTGTGTCAGCACCCATAGGACGTATAGTGTGTTTGTGGCAGCACACATAGGACCTATATTTTCTTGTCAGCAGCACACATAGTACCTATAGTGTGTTTGTGTCAGCACCCATAGGACTTATAGTGTGTTTGTGGCAGCACACATAGGACCTATATTTTCTTGTCAGCAGCACACATAGTACCTATAGTGTGTTTGTGTCAGCACCCATAAGACTTATAGTGTGTCTGTGGCAGCACACATAGGACCTATATTTTCTTGTCAGCACACATAGTACTTATAGTGTGTTTGTGTCAGCACCCATTGGACTTATAGTGTGTTTGTGGCAGCACACATAGGACCTATATTTTCTTGTCAGCAGCACACATAGTACCTATAGTGTGTTTGTGTCAGCACCCATAGGACTTATAGTGTGTTTGTGGCAGCACACTATAGGACCTATATTTTCTTGTCAGCACACATAGGACCTATATTTTCTTGTCAGCACACACATAGTACCTATAGTGTGTTTGTGTCAGCACCCATAGGACTTTATAGTGTGTTTGTGGCAGCACACATAGGACCTATATTTTCTTGTCAGCACACATAGTATCTATAGTGTGTTTGTGTCAGCACCCATAGGACTTATAGTGTGTTTGTGGCAGCACACATAGGACCTATATTTTCTTGTCAGCAGCACACATAGTACTTATAGTGTGTTTGTGTCAGCACCCATAGGACTTATAGTGTGTTTGTGGCAGCACACATAGGACCTATATTTTCTTGTCAGCACACATAGTACTTATAGTGTGTTTGTGTCAGCACCCATAGGACTTATAGTGTGTTTGTGGCAGCACACATAGGACCTATATTTTCTTGTCAGCAGCACACATAGTACCTATAGTTTGTTTGTGTCAGCACCCATAGGACATATAGTGTGTTTGTGGCAGCACACATAGGACCTATATTTTCTTGTCAGCAGCACACATAGTACCTATAGTGTGTTTGTGTCAGCACCCATAGGACTTATAGTGTGTTTGTGGCAGCACACATAGGACCTATATTTTCTTGTCAGCAGCACACATAGTACCTATAGTGTGTTTGTGTCAGCACCCATAAGACTTATAGTGTGTCTGTGGCAGCACACATAGGACCTATATTTTCTTGTCAGCACACATAGTACTATAGTGTGTTTGTGTCAGCACCCATAGAACTTATAGTGTGTTTGTGGCAGCACACATAGGACCTATATTTTCTTGTCAGCAGCACACATAGTACCTATAGTGTGTTTGTGTCAGCACCCATAGGACTTATAGTGTGTTTGTGGCAGCACACATAGGACCTATATTTTCTTGTCAGCAGCACACATAGTACCTATAGTGTGTTTGTGTCAGCACCCATATGACTTATAGTGTGTTTGTGGCAGCACACATAGGACCTATATTTTCTTGTCAGCAGCACACATATAGTACCTATAGTGTGTTTGTGTCAGCACCCATAGTACCTCTAGTGTGTTTGTGGCAGCACACATAGGACCTATATTGTCTTGTCAGCAGCACACATAGTACCTATAGTGTGTTTGTGTCAGCACCCATAGGACTTATAGTGTGTTTGTGGCAGCACACATAGGACCTATATTGTCTTGTCAGCAGCACACATAGTACCTATAGTGTGTTTGTGTCAGCACCCATAGGACTTATAGTGTGTTTGTGGCAGCACACATAGGACCTATATTTTCTTGTCAGCAGCACACATAGTACTTATAGTGTGTTTGTGTCAGCAACCATAGGACTTATAGTGTGTTTGTGGCAGCACACATATGACCTATATTTTCTTGTCAGCAGCACACATAGTACCTATAGTGTGTTTGTGTCAGCACCCATAGGACTTATAGTGTGTTTGTGGCAGCACACATAGGACCTATATTTTCTTGTCAGCAGCACACATAGTACCTATAGTGTGTTTGTGTCAGCACCCATAGTACTTATAGTGTGTTTGTGGCAGCACACATAGGACCTATATTTTCTTGTCAGCAGCACACATAGTACTTATAGTGTGTTTGTGTCAGCACCCATAGGACTTATAGTGTGTTTGTGGCAGCACATAGGACCTATATTTTCTTGTCAGCACACATAGTACTTATAGTGTGTTTGTGTCAGCACCCATGGACTTATAGTGTGTTTGTGGCAGCACACATAGGACCTATATTTTCTTGTCAGCAGCACACATAGTACTTATAGTGTGTTTGTGTCAGCACCCATAGGACTTATAGTGTGTTTGTGGCAGCACACATAGGACCTATATTTTCTTGTCAGCACACATAGTACCTATAGTGTGTTTGTGTCAGCACCTATAGGACTTATGGTGTGTTTGGGGCAGCACACATAGGACCTATATTTTCTTGTCAGCAGCACACATAGTACCTATAGTGTGTTTGTGTCAGCACCCATAGGACTTATAGTAGTGTGTTTGTGGCAGCACACATAGGACCTATATTTTCTTGTCAGCACACATAGTACTTATAGTGTGTTTGTGTCAGCACCCATAGTACCTCTAGTGTGTTTGTGGCAGCACACATAGGACCTATATTTTCTTGTCAGCACACATAGTACTTATAGTGTGTTTGTGTCAGCACCCATAGGACTTATAGTGTGTTTGTGGCAGCACACATAGGACCTATATTTTCTTGTCAGCAGCACACATAGTACCTATAGTGTGTTTGTGTCAGCACCCATAGGACTTATAGTGTGTTTGTGGCAGCACACATAGGACCTATAGTGTGTTGTGAGCACACATAGTACCTCTAGTGTGTTTGTGTCAGCACCCATAGGACCTACAGTGTGTTGTGAGCACACATAGGAGATCTATTTTTTATACAATATACACTACCGACTACAATGGCTGGAAGACCGCCAAGGAGAGGCAGACCGTCCCGAGGCAAGAACACAGGGCAAGCAGGCTCTGTTTCTAGAGACAACAGTGCTGGGCGTGGACGTGGTCGTGCATCGTCATCAGCACGTGGCCATGGGACACGCTTGTCTTTGTTTTCGGCAGCTGGACATGTTGAGCCGCATCATGCCGAAGGCTTGGTAGAATGGATGACCAATCCCTCCTCATCCTCCTCATCCTCTCTCACCCAGGCTCAGGGTACTGGCAGAGCAGCTGCCAACGCGTACTCAATGGCATCATCAGCCACCCCTTCCCTAGACCCACCATGTCCTCCTGAGGAGTCCCCCGAACTGTTTGAGCACAGTGTTGGGTACATGCTCCAGGAGGATGCCCAACGATTCGAAGGCTCGGATGATGATACCCAGCTTGAGGAAGGCAGTAGTGTGCGCGCAGAGAGAGGGGATGCTGAAGGACAGCAATCTGGCAGTAATGTTCCACCAGCTGCAGCTTACTGCCAGGTTTGCTCTAGTGGTGAAGAGGGAGGGGATGATGAGGTCACTGACTCCACGTGGGTGCCTGAAGAGAGAGAGGAGGAGGAGGAGGAGGAGGATGCGGCGGCACATGTCCAACGAGGCAGGATGCCCCCTGGAGGCGAGCTAGAGGCCAGCACACCAACTGAATCACACCGCAGAGCTCCGCCTGTGCAGGGCGCTGCCTCTGCACGTTATCACAAAAGTTCTTTGGTGTGGGCCTTTTTTGAGACGAGTGCATCAGATCGCACCACTGCTATTTGCAATATTTGTCTCAAGCGTATCTCACGTGGCCAAAACATCAGCCACTTGGGCACCACAAGCATGAGCAGACATATGTCGACCTGCCATGCAGCTCGTTGGCAAGCACACATAAAAGACCCACACCAAAGAACAAAGCGGACCTCTCCTTGCTCCTCATCAGCTGGGATCTCCATCCCCACTATATCTTCAGTCCTCTCTGAAAGCTGCTCTGAGAGGACTGAAGGTGTAGAATTAGGTGTGTCAAAACCAAGTACTTGCAGTACACCGACGTCCGATTGTAGCAGGCAAATTTCCCTGCCCCAGCTGCTGGACCGTCGAAAGAAGTATACTCCCAGCCATCCACATGCCCAGCGGTTAAATGCTAGCTTGGCTAAATTGCTAGCACTTCAACTGCTGCCTTTTCAGTTGGTAGACTCAGCCCCCTTCCGTGAGTTTGTTCAATGTGCGGTTCCTCAGTGGCAGGTTCCCAAACGCCACTTTTTCTCACGGAAGGCGATTCCGTCTCTCTACCGGCATGTGGAAGGCAATGTCCATGCCTCGCTGGACATGGCGGTCAGCGGTAAGGTGCATATTACCACTGACTCATGGTCCAGCAGGCATGGACAGGGACGTTATCTGTCTTTCACGGCCCATTGGGTCACTCTATTGGCAGCTGGGAGGGATGCAGGACAAGGTGCAGTAGTGTTGGAGGTTGTTCCGCCACCACGCCTCCAAAATGCTACTACTGGTTGTGACACACCTCTCTCCTCCACCCCCTCCTCTTCTTCTTCCTCCATGGCCTCTTCGAGTGCTCTGTCTTCGGAACCAGCAGTGCTCCGTAGGCGTACAAGGGGCTACGCGAGTACGCAGGCAAAAAGATGCCATGCCATGCTTGCGCTGGTGTGTTTGGGGGACAGGAGCCACACTGGGGCAGAGGTTCTGGCAGCTCTGCAGGGGCAGGCCGAGAGGTGGTTGACGCCACGCCAGCTTAAGCCAGGAATGGTCGTTTCTGACAATGACACCAACCTCCTCTCCGCCCTACGACAGGGGCAGCTCACCCATGTGCCCTGTATGGCTCATGTCCTCAACCTGGTGGTGCAGCGGTTCTTGGGCAGGTACCCAGGCTTACAGGATGTCCTGAGGCAGGCCAGGAAAGTCTGTGTGCATTTCCGCCGATATTATAATGCCAGTGCTCGGCTGGCTGAGCTGCAAAAGGAGCTGAACCTGCCCAAGAACCGCCTAATATGTGACATGCCCACCAGGTGGAACTCAACGTTGGCCATGCTGCAGCGACTGCACACGCAGCAGAGGGCCATCAATGAGTACCTTTGCGACTACGGCACCAGGACAGGGTCAGGGGGAGCTTGGCTTTTTTTCCCCACGCCAGTGGAGCATGATCAGGGATGCATGCACTGTCCTCTCACCATTTGAGGAGGCCACGAGGATGGTGAGCAGTGACAGTGCATGCATCAGTGACACTGTACCTCTTGTCCACCTGTTGGAGCATACGCTGCATGGGATAATGGACAGGGCACTTGAGGCAGAACAGAGGCAGGAAGAGGAGGACTTCCTTGCCTCTCAAGGCCCCCTTTATCCAGACAGTGTTCCTTCTGTCCCACCCATCACACAGGAAGAGGATAAGGTGGAGGAGGAGGAGGATTGTGTGAGCATGGAGGTGGAGCCTGGCACTCAGCATAAGCATCAGCAGCAGCAGTCTTTTAGGGATGATGTACAGTCCCAACAAACCAGTTGACTTGTACGTGGCTGGGAGGAGGTGGCTGGCGATCATGTCGTCCTCAGTGACCCAGAAGACTCCGGACCGAATGCCTCAGCTAACCTACGTTGCATGGCATCCCTGATCCTGCAAAGCCTGCGGAAGGATCCTTGTATTCTTCGGATCAAGGAGAGGGACCATTACTGGCTGGCCACTCTCCTTGATCCACGGTACAAGGGTGAGATTGCGGACCTTATCTTGCCGTCGCAGAGGGAGCAGAGGATGAGACATCTCAGGGAAGCCTTGCAGAAAGGTCTGTGCAACGCGTTCCCAGAAACTGGGAGGTTACAAACTCCTGGTCCTGGACGACGAGTTGCTGAGGCTTCGGTCAGTAGCAGAAGGAGCGGTGGGAAGGTGGACGTCTGACCGATGCGTTCAGACAATTTTTTAGTCCGCAGCCCCAAGGTTTGATGGGTTCCAGCAACCATCGCCAGCGTCTGATATACATGGTGCAGGAATACCTAGGGGCAAGGTCAGACTTGGACACCTTTCCCACCGAAAATCCTCTGGCTTACTGGGTCTTGAGGATGGATCACTGGCCAGAGCTTGCACAGTATGCAAGTGAGCTACTGGCCTGTCCTGCATCCAGCGTTCTTTCCGAAAGCACATTCAGTGCTGCTGGAGGATTTGTCACTGATCACAGGGTGCGCCTGTCCACCGACTCGGTTGATCGACTGACCTTCATAAAAATGAATCAGTCTTGGATCACCACCAGCTACCAGGCACCTGAAGCCGATATAACTGAATTATTTATAATGTCACATCCCTTCAAGACTGCCTATGCTGATTCTGAGTGACTGTCCTGTTATGTTCACTGACTATCCTCTTCCTCCTCCTCAATGATCCATTCCTTGATAGCTTGGAAGAACATTTTTGTTTCTGGGTGCCACCACACCAGTGCCTAAGGCACAATTTTTCAGCCCCTGTATAACAGGGGCGTGTAATTACAATTTTTAAAGCAATGCTTTGCAACAGGTGTGACTGCTGTGCTCCAAGTACAGTATCTGTGAGGGGTTGCAGTGTTGTGGCACCAGCACCAGTGCCTAAGGCACAATTTTTCAGCCCCTGTTGGGGCGTGTAATTACAATTTTTAAGCAATG
>CM053027.1:434088047-434157380 GCA_028564925.1 Lithobates sylvaticus
GATGAAGAAACCGAAGGATGAAGAAAAGAAGAAGACCAGAAGGGAGAAAATTAATGCATACCAGGCTCAGGAAAGAATCAAGCGCAAATCAAGTGGGAAAGAAAAGAGTCCACAGAAGAGGACAGCATCAACTCGGCCCTACCCAGAAGAGCTAGTTGGTCCATCTCCTACTGTACCTATCCAGGTGTTAGGGATATACACGAAGGCCCTCCTAGACACTGGAGCGCAAGTGACCCTATTGTACAGGGACTTCTATGACAGATACCTGAGTCATCTGCCCATACAGAAGATCGAGGAGTTGGAAATAAGGGGACTGGGAACTCAGAGTTTCCCCTATGATGGATACTTACCCATACGGTTGACCTTTGACCCATCCATAGCTGGGAAGACTGAAGTGTTCGACACCCTAGCAGTGGTGTGCCCTCGTCCACCTGGAACCAGCAAGACCTCCCTGATCATAGGGACAAACACGGACCTAGTCAGAAGGCTTCTGACCCCCCTGGTGAAGAAAGAGAATCTTTCAGCCCCCAAGATCCACCCCATGCTGAAGGCAGCCTACCAGCGGTTGGTCCTAGAGCAGAAGACCCCAAGTGAGGGGATAGGAAGGGTATGGAGGCTTGGAAAAGAAGGAGCAGTGTTACAGCCTGGAGAGGTGACCTGCATGAGAGCCACGGTGAAACTTAACTGGGAGCAGCCTGGCCCCTTTGTAATGTTGGAGCCCGACCCAATGGAGGGTCACTCAGGCCTGGAAGTGATACCAGAAGTGATCTCGTTGAAGGACCTGAAGAAGGCTAGAGGAAGAGTCCCTGTCAGTGTGAGGAACCCCACGGAACGGCCCGTGGAGATCCCTGCCAGGATGCTTCTGGGACAGGTGAGTCCTGCTGTCCCAGTTGGCTGGTCAGAAGTGAAGGGGACGGGTGAAGGAGAAGATGTTTGGAAGAAACTCTCCATGGAAAACCCAAACCTACCTGGAGCTTGGAAAGAGAGAGCCAAGGCCCAGCTGACCAGATGGGAGAAGATTTTCTCTAAAGATGAGTTTGATGTGGGGTGTGCGAGGAGTGCCACCCATCGAATCCGCATGCCAGAGGACAAGCCATTCAGAGAGAGAGTCAGGCGAGTCCCGCTAGCAGATCTGGAGGATCTGAGAGAGCAGCTTGCGGAACTGAAGAAGACGGGAGTGATTCGGGAGTCCAGAAGCCCCTATGCCTCCCCAATAGTGGTAGTCAGGAAGAAGAATGGGTCATTGAGGCTCTGCATTGACTACAGAACTCTCAACAGGAGGACCATTCCTGACCAGTACACCACGCCAAGGATAGAGGATGCCTTACAGAGTTTATCTGGAGCTAAGTGGTTCAGTGTGATGGACCTCAAGAGTGGGTATTACCAAATCCCCATGCATCCAGAAGATAGAGAAAAGACTGCCTTCATAACCCAGTAGGGTTCTTTGAGTTCAACAGGATGCCTCAGGGCCTATCTGGATCTCCTGCTACCTTTCAACGCCTTATGGAAAAGACAGTTGGAGACATGACGCTCATAGAAGTCCTTGTGTACCTGGACGATGTCATTGTCTTTGGAAAGACTTTGGAAGAACATGAAGCCAGATTGGAGAAAGTTCTGAAGAGGCTCAGTGAAGAGGGACTCAAACTTTCTCCCGAGAAGTGTCGGTTCTATCAGTCTTCTGTGAACTATCTGGGACACATAGTGTCTGAAAAGGGAGTGGCTATAGACCCTGAGAAGTTGGAGGCAGTTACTTCGTGGCCAAGACCCACAACAGTTACAGAACTTCGGTCTTTCTTGGGGTTCTGCTCCTACTACCGCAGGTTTGTGGATGGGTTTGCCCGCATTGCAAAACCCCTAAACGAGCTGCTCAAGACAGAAGGAGAGGAAGATGGATTGGGGCCTAGGAGGCTGGGTGAATCGGTCCAAGACCAATGGAACTCAAGGTGTGAAGAGGCTTTCAGAACTTTGAAGAGAAGTCTCACCACAGCCCCAGTTTTGGCCTATGCTGACCCCACTAGACCATATGAGCTACATGTTGATGCCAGCCATGAGGGACTAGGTGGAGTACTCTACCAGGAGTATGAAGACCAGCTACGACCAGTGGCCTATGTGAGCCGGAGCCTGACCCCCTCCGAGAAGAACTATCCCACCCACAAGTTGGAGTTCTTAGCCCTTAAATGGGCAGTAGTTGACAAGTTGAAAGACTATCTGTATGGGGCCGAGTTTACTGTAAAAACAGATAACAACCCCTTGACCTATCTATTCACCACCGCCAAGCTGGATGCAACTGGACACAGATGGTTGGCGGCGTTGTCTGGATTCAATTTCAGCCTCAAGTACAGGCCAGGGGCTGGAAATAGAGATGCAGATGCCCTGTCCCGAAGATCCCATGTCATGGTCGATGACTGGGAAGACTGGACTCAAGTGGCACCAGAAGGAGTGCGAGCCCTCTGTCATGGGGCTGAACTCCAAGCCAGAGGAGGATCCAGGGCGGAAGAGATAGGAGTTACCACAGTGGGGGTCCCAAAGTGTTACTGTGGGGTAACTCAACTAGAAGAGGAGTGTCTACCAAAACTGTCCAAGAAGGAGTTAAGGTGTGACCAATTGGAAGACCCCATGGGGAGATTGGTCCTGGAAGCACTGGAAGACAAGAGTCCAGAGGGACTTCGACTTCACCCTTCCAAAGAAGCTCGCCTACTGAGGAGAGAATTGGACAAGTTACAGGTGCATCAGGGAGTGGTCTACCGAAGGGGCCCCTCTGATGGCTCAGAAGATAAGTGGCAGTTGTTTCTCCCCGAAAAGCATCGAGAGACTGTGCTGATTGCCTTACATGACCAGCATGGTCACTTGGGAGCAGAGAGAACCTTCCAACTTATCAGAGACCGGTTTTATTGGCCCTGCATGAGGGCCGAAGTGGAGGAGTATTGCCATTCCTGTGCAAGATGCATTCAGAGGAAGACTTTACCCCATCAAGCTGCCCCAATGGGCCATCTACAGAGTCAAGGCCCAATGGATCTGGTATGCATTGATTTTCTCTGCCTCGAACCCGATTTGAGTGGATTGGGAAATGTTCTGGTGGTAACCGACCATTTCACCCGTTATGCTCAGGCTTTCCCAACCAAGGACCAGAAGGCCTCTACAGTAGCCAAGGTACTTTTGGAGAAGTACTTTGTTCATTATGGACTACCACAGAGAATCCATTCAGATCAAGGAAGGGACTTTGAGAGTCGCCTGATCAGGAAGCTACTAGATTCTCTGGGAGTAGAGAAGACTAGAACTACACCCTATCACCCTCAAGGTGATGCCCAGCCTGAAAGGTTCAACAGGACCCTATTGAACATGTTGGGAACTTTGGAAACAGAGAAGAAGCAACATTGGAGTCAACACATTTCAGCTCTGGTGCATGCTTACAATTGCACCACAAGTGATGTGACTGGTTTCTCTCCTTACCGACTTATGTTTGGGAGAGAAGCAAGATTGCCAGTGGATTTGGCCTTCGGCATTTCCTTGGACCATGCCTCTGCTGCCTCCCACAAAGGATATGTGGACAGACTGAGGCACAGTTTGAAGATAGCTTATGAAAAAGCTCAAGCGGCCTCTGACCAGAGGGGGGCCCGAAATAAGAGGAACTTTGACCTGAAGGTTCGAGTACAGGACCTACAGCCAGGGGACCGTGTACTGTTACGCAATCTAGGGATCCCTGGAAAACACAAGATTGCTGATAGATGGAGACCAGAGCCATATATCATCTGTAGAAAACTTCCAGGATTGCCTGTCTACAAGTTAAAGCCAGAAGGAAGAGTGGGGCCTTTGAAGACCTGGCATAGGAATCACTTGCTCCCACTCACTGAAGCAGTCAGAATACCTCCAGCGAGAGACGTACCTGAATCTGTTTCTATTCTGGATACCCCCAGACCTAATACCCGGTCTCAGGCATCCCAAGTTAGGGGTGGACAGGACCCCCAACCAGAAGAAGAAAGAGGAGAACTTGAATGGCTATGGCCTTCCTCAACTCCAGGAAATTCCGCCATAGATCTTCCACCTACTGAGGATGTGGAAGATAACACATTGAACCCAGAAGCTACAGAGTTTGTTCCATTCAGTGTTGTGCCTGAGTGCTGGGAAGATATCCCTGGTCTCTACTCAGAAGAAGAAGAAGTAGATGTTCCAGAACCAGAGATGTTGCCAGAATGTGTTCCTGAAGAAGTCCCAAGAGAACAGAGAGCTCCCAGAGTTGTGAGGCCTCCCAAGAAGTTAACTTACCCCCAAATGGGAAAAAGTTCAGAGGACTCTGTTACCACAGCAAGGTGAAGTGCTGAACGCCCTGACCCATCCACTGTTCATTTGGTGGAGGGCAACCCCAGCTCACTCTCTGGCACAGTTAAACAGGTCGCCCACACTGAAGTGACCTGTAGACAGGACAGCTCCCCATCTTGTGCTAATTGGTGGGAAGCTCCCCTGTCTAAATTATGTGAACGTGTTGTTTCCAAGAAAGCTTGTAGTTTGAACAATGTCTTTGGGGACCAAAGATTCAAAGTGGGGGGAGTGTGTAGCGGGGTCGTACCCCTTTTAGGGAAAAAAACTACATTCCCCATAATTCCCCAGGCTCCTGGGCTGTTGGTTTTCGCCCGAGAGGCTGCTGGGGGAGGTGATAAAAGGGAAGAGGAGAGACCGCCTCTTCCTCTTCTGACTGCGCTGGTGACGCAGAGACTTGTTCCTGAGGAGACACCTGTGCGGACCGGGACTGCTGAAGGCCTGAAGCCTGGGCCTTGCAGCAGGTGGAGAGAGACTCTCACCCCTCAGAGTCAGCAGCAGCGGAGCGGAGACTTTTCCCTACAGTCGGTCGGTCGGAGAGAGGACCGGAACGCAGGGGCTGTGACGGAGGAGGCCGGACGCCGCCATTGGAGGGACCGGAGCTGAGGACAGTACCCCAGGATTGGTGAGCGAGCTGAAAGGCTCATCCTACATTGCTACACACACTTTCATGCCTATTGAACTGCCAAGGCACAATTTACCTCAGAGCAGCAGATGTCACTTTCTGTGGATTACAAATATACCATTTAAAGCTACATGTGCACCACCTCTACAGTTCTCTTGCCGGTGAAGAACACTGTACTTATTCAAGGACTGAGCTCTATTGCTAGGGATCAGGCCTGGTCCGTTAGGTAGGCGCAGATAGATTTATTGCACCACAGGGGTGCATAGCAGACGGTCGCTACACTTGGCGTTCCGTTCCCCATTGCTAGTTTGATACATATATGTGTACATGTTAAAGTGCATATTGCAGGGACCTGCTAAGGTGTTATAAGTCATATGTTTAAATGCATGTTACTATTTCTTTTCCTTACTGCCAAAGTAAAGCCAGTTATTCTTATCTCAGCAGTCTGCTTGTGAGTTTGAATCCATCACACTTAGAGTATAAGTGATATTTATATGTGCATAGATACATACCCCTTTACTAACTGTGCCAGAGTGGGTAGAGCAAATTGCCGGGGGTTGGTGGAGCTGTACTCAGGGACCCAAAACAAACCAGCGGCCCTCTTAACTGGGGGTATCGCTACAATAATAATTAGAGTTGAGCAAACACCTGGATGTTCGGGTTCGACGGGTTTCGGCCGAACTTCGCAAAAAAGTTTGAGTTCGGGACCCGAACTTGACCCGAACTTGACCCCGAACCCCATTGAAGTCAATGGGGACCCAAACTTTTGAGGACTAAAATGGCTCTAAAAAAAGTAATGGAAAGGGCACAATGTTGATAAGGGCATGGCAAGTGCTCTGCAAACAAATGTGGCTAGGGAAATAACTTAAAATAACATAAAATACATAAAAATAAAAAATAATAATCTTGACCTAGGAGGACGAGGTCCATATGGAGTAGGAGGTTGAGGTGGCGGTGGATGTGGTAGTGTAGGTGTAAGCGGCGGTGAAGGAGGACGAGGTAGCCAACACTGTTTTTTTTTTTTAATTAGAGTACACCCCAAAAGAGTGAGAAAGATCAAAAATACAACAATGGCTGGGTAAGGCCGGTATACATGTCTATTCTGCACAAGGTACGGACAAGTCCTGTGGGATCCATGCCTGGTTCATTTTAATGAACGTGAGCTTGTCCACATTGGCTCTGGACAGGCGGCTGCACGTGTCTGTGATAACGCCCCCTGCCGTGCTAAATACACGTTCAGATAATACACTGGCTGCAGGGCAGGCCAGCACCTCCAAGGTGTAAAGGGCAAGCTCAGGTCATGTGCCCAATTTGGAGACCCAGAAGTTGAAGGGGGCAGACCCGTCATTCAGTACGTGTAGGCGTGTGCACACATACTGCTCCACCATGTTGGTGAAATGCTGCCTCCTGCTAAGACGTTCCATATCAGCTGGTGGTGCTGGTTGTTGTGGCGTGCTGACAAAGCTTTTCCACATTTTGGCCATGCTAACCCTGCCTTCTGAGGTGCTAGCGGTGCCCCGGCTGCGTTGGCGACCTCTTCCTCCTTCTCTGCCTTCGCCTTGTGCTTGCACTGTGCCCCCGCTGTCAGGTGGGAATGCCACCAGCAGCACGTCTTCATGCATCTTACGATCACGCTCCAGTGAGGGAATTAAGGACGGTTCATTGTCCTTGTAGCGGGGATCCAGCAGCGTGGCCACCCAGTAATCAGCACCAGTTAGAATGTGGGCAACTTGGCGGTCGTTGCGAAGACACTGCAGCATGTAATCACTCATGTGTGCCAGGCTGCCCAGAGGCAACGAAAAGCTGTCCTCTATGGGAGGTGGATCGTCTGTGTCCTCTGTATCAACCCAGCCGTGCACCAGTGATGGCCATGAGCTAGTCTGGGTGCCACCCTGCTGTAAACATGGTTCCTTCTCCTCCATCTCCTCCTCCTCATCCTCCACCTCGTCATTCTCCAGAACTGTGCCCTTGCTGGACAATTGTGTACCTGGTGTTTGTTGGTGCAGGAACCCACCCTCGGAGCCACTTGTGAATGACTGCCCTGAAAGCCTTGGAAATGATACCTCTTCCTCCTCCTCCTCCGCATCTTCCTCCTCCTGTGCCACATCCTCTTCCATCATTGCCAAAGCGTTTTTTCAAGGAGGCATAGAACTGGGATAGTAACGCTGCGAACGGCGTCATCGGCACTGGCCATGTTGGTGGAGTACTTGAAACAGCGCAACAAGGCACACAGGTCTCGCATGGAGGCCCAGTTATTGGTGGTGAAGTGGTGCTATTTCGCAGAGTGACTCACGTGTGCGTGCTGCAGCTGAGACTCCACTATCGCCTGCTGCTGCTCGCACAGTCTGGCCAGCATGTGCAAGGTGGAGTTCCACCTTGTGGGCACGTCACATATGAGGCGGTGAGCGGGAAGGCCGAAGTTACGCCGCAGTGCTGACAGGCGAGCAGCAGCAGGGTGAGAACGCTGAAAGTGCGCACAGACGGCCCGCACTTTCTGCAGCAGCTCTGGCATATCGGGGTAATTTTTAAGGAACCTATGCACCACCAAATTCAGCACATGCGCCAGGCAAGGGATGCGCGTCAAACCGGCAAGGCCCAGAGCTTCTACGTGATTTTGCCTATTATGGCCGGGCTTGAGGCTCACTGCCACCAACCACTCATCGGTCTGTTGTTCCATGTCCCTCCACAACTCCTGCGCGGTGTGGGGTTCTTCCCCCAAACAGGAAAGTTTAAAAACTGCCTGCTGTCGTTTACCCCTGGCTGTGCTGAAGTTGGTGGTGATGGTGTTACGCTGACTGGATGAGGATGCGGTAGATGATGAGGAAGTGGAGTAGGAGGAGTTAGCAACAGGAGGCAAACTGAAGCGCCCTGCAATCCTCGTGGAGGAAGGACACGCGCCAAGCTATCCGCCTCAGGTCCAGCCACCACTTCATTTACCCAGTGTGCTGTTAGGGAGATATAACGTCCCTGACCGTGCTTACTGGTCCACGTATCCGTAGTTAGGTGGACCTTGCCACAGATGGTGTTGCGCAGTGAACACCTGATTTTGTCCCCCACTTGGTTGTGCAGGGAAGGGATGGCTCGCCTGGAAAAGTAGTGGCGGCTGGGCATGACGTACTGTGGGACAGCCAATGCCATCAGGCTTTTAAAACTCTGCATCTCCACCAGACGGAATGACAGCATTTCAAAGGCCAGGAATTTTGAAATGCTGGCATTTAGGGCCAGGGATCGCGGGTGGGTAGGGGGGTACTTCCTCTTCCGCTCCAGTGTTTGGGAGATAGAGAGCTGAACGCCTCCATGGGACAATGTGTAGATGGTTGGTGACCCAGGTGGCAGTGTTGCTGGCAGATCCTCTGTTTGCGGGGTGGCAGTTGCCACTGTCACTTCAGAGGTGGATGAAGAGGCTGAGACTGCAGCAGAAAAGAAACCAGGAGGAGCCAGAGACCTTTCTTGGTTTTTGAGGTGTCTACTCCACTACAGCTCGTGCTTTGCACTTAGATGCCTGGTCATGCAGGTTGAGCTCAGGTTGAGAACGTTTATGCCTCGCTTCAGGCTCTGATTGCACAGCGTGCAAACCACTTCTGTCTTGTCATCAGCACATTGTCTGAAGAACTGCCACGCTAGGGAACTCCTTGGACCTGGCTTTGGTGTGCTTGTTCTCCTGCTGCATTGGGCAGTAGCAGGCGTACTGTCTAGGGGACAGACGCTACTCTTTTGCACCCTGCTCCCTCTTCTGCTTTGCTGGTGGCTCTGTGCGACCACCGCCTCTTCCTCCGAACTACACAGGTCACCTGCATGACGTTGATTCCATGTGGGGTCGAGGACTCATCGTCCTCCACATCATCTTCCACCCAGTCTTCACCCCTGCCCTCCTTGTCGGTCTGCACAATTGTGAAAGCAGCAGCAGTTGGCACCTGTGTTTCTTCATCATCCGAGACATTCTGCGATGGTCCTCCCATGTACTCATCTTGAAACATTAGTGGTTGGGCATCGGTGCATTTAATCTCTTCCACTTCTGGGGCAGGGCTAGGTGGATGGCCCTGGGAAACCCTGCTAACAGAGTCATCAAAAAGCAGAAGAGACTGCTGCATGATTTGGGGCTCAGACTGCTTGGCTGATTTGCAAGGGGGTGAGGTGAAAGACTGATGGACATCGGCTGCAGGTGCCAACTCTGATCTTTCAGCAGGAGACTGGGTGGGAGACTGTGAAGGAATTGGAGACACTGTCAGCAACCCAATCTACTATTGCCTGTACTTGTCCTGGCCTCAACATTCGTAGTGCCGCATTAGGCCCGACCAAATACCGCTGCAGGCTCTGTCGCCTACTCGCACCTGAGGAAGGTGTTTCACCTGTGTGTGTCGCTGGCACAGATCAACCACGTCCTCTCACTGCAACAGGAGCTCCACCAGCAACACCATGACCAGGGCCACGTCCCTTATTTGACGTTCTCCTCATATTTCTCAAATTTAGGATCTTGCCCTAAATGGGTGTTTTTTGAATAGCAGAATAGAACAACAGTATCTAAAGGGTGTATCTCACACGTACAGATACAGACTAGGCTGCAATTTAAGATGTTTCCCCTAAATGTGTTTTTTTTTTTTGAATAGCAGAATAGAGCAACAGTATCTAAAGGGTGTATCTTACAGGTACAGATATGCAGAAAATGCAGCAAAAACATTTTTTTGCCCTAAATTATTTATTTTTGAATAGCAGAATAAAACAACAGTATCTAAAGTGTGTATCTCACACGTACAGATGTGCAGGAAACACTACAAAATATTTTTTTTTTTGCCCTAAATTGGTTTTTTTAGAATAGCAGAATAGAGCAACAGTATCTAAAGTGTGTATCTCACACGTACAGAAATGCAGAAAACGTTGGCAACATTTTTTTTTTGCCCTAAATATATTATTTTTTTGCCCTAAATGGGTTTTTTTTTTGCCATAAATGGGTGTTTTTAGAATAGCAGAATAGACCAACAGAATCTAAAGGGTGTATCTCACAGTAACATATGCACCAAAAAAATTTTTTTTGCGCCAAAATTTTTTTTTTTCTCTGGCACTGGGCTCAGGGCAGGGTAAAAAGCTTGTGCACTGCACCCACACAACAAAATCAAGGAAGATCGCTGAGTAATTTGATTTCAAAATTTATTTTTTGCCTAAATGGGTGTTTTTAGAATAGCAGAATAGACCAACAGTATCTAAAGGGTGTATCTCAAGTAACATATGCAGTGCTGGTGCACTGAGCTTGCATAAAATGCCCGCCGACGCCAACCTAACTAACAGACGGATAAAAGTTATCTTTTCTCTGGCACTGGGCTCAGGGCAGGGTCAAAAGATTGTGCACTGCACCCACACAACAAAATCAAGGTAGATCGGTGAGTAATTTGATTTCTGAATCAGGACTCCTATCTAAGTCTCTCCCTCAAAGCAGCAGCAGCAAACTTTCCCTACACTATCTAAAGCAGAGTGAAGGGCTGTGCTATGTGCCTCTAGCTTATATAGAGGCTGGGTCACATGCTGCACTGGCCAATCACAGCCATGCCATTAGTAGGCATGGATGTGATGGCTTCTAAGGGCACGAGTTAAACGAATGTTGATTGGCTGCCCTGCAGCTTTTTAAAATGCGCCATTACATTGCCGACACACCGAACTCGAACCCGAATATACAGTAAATTGTTCGGGTTCGGGTCCGGGTACCAAAAACCCAACCGGGATACCTCGAATGTATCCCGGTGGGCCAGTTCCTCCGCATTCGGAGGAACTTCTCCACCAAGGAGCATTACCGCCGAGAATCAGAATCTTTATATCACAGATTCCGTGAATGTGGCTATTCACATCGCACTTTGAAAAGAGCTAAAATGATAGCCGGACGTAGGACTAGAGCTGACCTACTCACATTCCAAAAAAGAAATTGGGACTCAATGGCAGAGGGTCAGCTCTATTCTTTCTGACCACTGGCATATATTCACTCGCTCAGATATCAGATATCCAGCATCCTCCAGGACTGTGACATCATAGGGGGGCAGGGTCACCATGTGACATCTGCTGGTGACCCTGCCCCTTGTCCTTATATAAGTTGCCACACCACGCTTCTCTGCCATTGCGGCCAGAGAGAGCGTCGTGGCAACATCGGAAGGAAGAAGAAGAAGAGAAGAAGGAGAAGAAGGCAGCGGCGGCGACAGCGACAGAAGAACCGAAGAGCGGGACAAGACCCCCGAAGTCGGAACAAGAACCCGGAAGGCGGCGACGACGAAGAAGAAAGCCGGGCTCCTCCACTAGTAAAATAGCTAGCAGAAGATAGCAGAGGAGTCCAGCGAGAAGACCCCCCAAGACGGAAGAAGACCCCCGGAGCTGTGTAATAAAGTATTTTTAAAACTTGTGTTTTTTATTTACACTTTTTTCCCTTAGGTGAATGGGTAGGGGTACATCATACCCCACACTCATTCACATAGGGTGGGGGGCCGGGATCTGGGGGCCCCCTTATTAAAGGGGGCTCCCGAATTCCGATAAGCCCTCCGCCAGCAGACCCTGACAACCAATGGCCAGGGTTGTCGGGAAGAGGCCCTTGTCCTCATCAACATTGGGACAAGGTGCTTTGGGGTGGGGGGGCCACAGGGCCCCCCTTTCCCCAAAACACACCCCCATGTTGAGGTCACACAGCCTGGTAAGGCTCAGGAGGGGGGTACCCCCCCATATCATTGCAATTTTTTACAGTAAGGCCAATTCTTGCTTTCATCAAGATTACCTCTATAGGGTTACGGTGGGAAGGTGCCACAGCCACCCAAAGACCATTTTTTACGCACCTGTTACTTCTATCCAAAGTCAAAGTGACACCAGAATGTATCCAAAAAATCTCTAATCTTGTTCCCAGCGCACTACATTGTGGCCTCATCATACACACTGGCTCCCCAGCTGTTGCTGAGCAAAATAAAGGCAGCTTGCAGGGAAAATGTATTTTTTGGGGGGCTTTATAAATGCAATTTTTGCTGCAGCAGATTCTAGACATGGTACAGATCTGCCACTTTACAGGTAGACTAAGGGCACTATATTGGAAGGAATTTTTTCATTTTTATGCTTTCACTTTAACCACTTTCAGACCGGACCATTTTGCTGGCTTAAGACCAGACCACTTTTTGCGATTCGGCACTGCGTCGCTTTAACTGACAATTGCGCGGCCGTGCGACGTGACCCCTAAACTAAATTGACGTCCTTTTATTCCCACAAATAGAGCTTTCTTTTGGTGGTATTTGATCGCCCTGCGGTTTTTATTTTTTGCGCTATAAACAAAAAAAGCGCCAATTTTGAAAAAAACACATTATTTTTTACTTTTTGCTATAATAAATATCCCCAAAAATATATAAAAAAACGTTTTTTTCCTCAGTTTAGGCCGATACATATTCTTCTACATATTTTTGGTAAAAAAAATTGCAATAAGCGATTATTGATTGGTTTGCGCAAAAGTTATAGCGTTTACAAAATAGGGGATAGTTTTATAGCATTTTTATTAAAATTTTTTTTTTTTACTAGTAATGGCAGCGATCAGCGATTTTTTATTGTGACTGTGACATTATGGCGGACACATCGGACATTTTTTAAACATTTTTGCCCACGGCGCACATGCGATGGCATGGCAGCATTCTTAAAGGGAAGTACTTGTACACACTTGTGCCTGCCCGTGCTATTCTGCCCATGTACATCGTCGTGCGCCGGTCGGGAACCGGTTAACAATCAAAAAATCACTGCTCATTTAAAAATTATTTATACATGTCCCCCAAGGCAGGACCCAGACCCTGGACCCCTGTAACTATTGTATGCCCAATTACGTGCATATAAGCCTTCAAAATGGGCACTTTTTATTTTTGACGTTCGGGTCCCATTAGTCGAAACTTTTGTGGTGTTCGAAAGTTCTGGTGCGAACCAAACAGGGGTCTGTTCGGCCCATCCCTACCACCAACCTGTTTAACCTACTCATCTGTGATTCCTGGAAATCGCTGGATATTTCCACACTACCACTACCAACCCAAGCATCAATTTTAGCATGGAGAACATTGATCAAACACTCCACTGAAAAGATGCAGAAGGGACCATCAAACTATCACCTTCAAATCTTAGAAAACATTATCCTGATGATCTCCACTTCGTCTCTTTCCCTCCAAGGTATTAACTCAGTACATGAGCTCATGCAGGATAACAAACCCAAAGTAGTTGACACCCTTATGGCAAAATTCAAGCTCCCTAGGGAATCCTATTTTATATGCTCACATATTGTACATTTTCTATCCAAAAACCCTATTCCCACTATTCAGGTACCAGCCAACCTGTGGGAATTGTATTTCTCGCAAAAAAATGGTTAAAGTGGAATATCTCTAATATATAATGATTTACAGAACAAAACTGTCTTCCAAAAAACAAACACGATGCTGAAGTGTTTTCCTTGGTCCAACACTTATGAACATTTCCTAGCTTTAAATTCCCTTATGGCTATACTTTTAACAAAAAATGGGATTTATGGCCTAAAACCCCCACCTAAATCCTTCTGAAATACCTAAAGCATGTGTGCTACATCACTACCACTCTGATTTTGCTTTATTATAAATGTGTTGAAACCATCATCAACTCTGGGTTCACCTCCTCCCACCACTCTGTTACCATACCATACCAACCTTATTTCATTCATTCCTTCTTTTTTTATTTCTGCTCCTTCTGAAAGCTTGGAGCGCATAGCCTGCATTCTGCCCATTCTCTGACTACACAGCTGCTTCCTGGTCCGGTGATGTAATTTCGAGACAGGCCGGCTGTGTTCTACACTGATTATGTTCCCTGCTTCCTGCTTGCTGGTGGCCACAGGTTGCACAAAAGGTTTTTCCACCTACCCATCCACACAGCCTTGGAACTGACAGTGCACCTGAAGGGACAGAAAGGCTCCCATACCTCCTCCTTCTGTGATTGTTTGGAGCTTGAAAACTACTGATATATTGAACTTCCTTCCATCCCCACTGCTTCCCAGGCATATGAACCCAGTAGACCATTCAGGAGTAAGGATCCAGGCCCTCCTGGCGGACGAGCCAATACACGATAAGCTAATTTGACCTTCCTTGTTGTAAGTTTTTTAACCGTTGTATTAACATAATCCCCTGTGATACTGCACTTAGGTGGTGCTTCCCCCCTTCATTCTTCTTGTATTTGTTTGCAGAGCTGGATAGACAGAATAGTAGCCCCCAAGTATATCACATACCAATGCCCATGCATCAGAGACAGTTTTTACCATCCAGCAGCTATTGCTGCACATCTTGCCAGAACTACTGTTCAGCGTATACTCTGTGCGCCTGATTCTATGACTTTTTATGACCTGGTAACGATTGTAAGGGGGGGGGTACGTGAAAATCCTAAATCTATACCAGACCCTTAATTTAAACTTGCAGTCCTGCCAACAAAGAGGGAGGGGGGGGGGGCATCTGCCTTAACCATACCAAACCATAAGCCCTCAACATGGGGTGGATTGGCACGTTGATGAGGAAAAAAACCTCTTCTCCACAACTCCGGCTTAATGATTATGTGGATGCAGGGGGACCTATCAGAATTTTGAAACCCCTTTTAAAACTTAAAGGGGCCCCTAGAAATCTGCCAACTGTTGTACATAGTACCCCTACTCATTCACAAAAAAAACAGTTAGTTGTAGATAAATGCACACAAATAAATGCACACAAATAAATGCACACAAATAAATACACACGCGTTTTTGTCATGTCCTTTTAAAAAAAAAAAATTTTTTGCATACAAATGATATTATACATGACATTTGACTCCTGCTGAATGGGTAAATGTTCAGGCATTCGTTAGAATGCCTGAACAGTAAAGGTTTGGACTGAACCTTAAGCTCATGTCTGCACTGTACTTAGTTTATGAAAATATAAAAGTTGGTATGTGTAATCAGCATTTGAATATGAATGACTAAAGAATTTATCATGTCATGCTCATTGTTATATATGTCATAAATTGATAACTCTCCAGTTATAAATTAAACATTGCAACCATATTTTAATATAAAATGCAATGTTATTAATTTCCCGTTTCTTTATGATATGATTACATCAGTCGGCTACCTAAATATATGTCATTCATTTTGAAATGCACTAATATTTATTGAAATATTTTGTTAATGGCTTTATCATCCATTAGTTCTTATGCATAATATTTCTGCTATTATTTATTATTATTGTCCATGCCATAATGTGGAGGTAATCACCAAGAAGGGACCTTAATGATGTGTTTTGAAAATGTAATTCTATAGAAGGTTCACTTGGGTTGTGATGAGCAATTATGCTTTTATACTGTTACCAGCTTCCTTATGTGCTTATTAACTTTAGTTCTCATAAAATATTACACAATAGCCATCAACTTTTATAAAGTTTTGTCAAACAAGTATCCTCATATAAATCATTTGAACAAAAGGCAAAGGCATAATGAGCTAGTATACACTGCATACTAGCTCAATAGGAAATACTTACCTTAGAATGAAGCGTCGGCATTGCATTGCGGTCAACTCCGAGGGAGCTGGCATTTTCCCCTCTGTGTTTCTTCCGGTTCACTGCTCCAGCGCTATGAGTGGCCGGAGCCGCAATGACATCACACACATGTGGGAGTCTAATTTCTAGCAAGGAGCTCTGATTTTCTGGCAGCATCCGCCGGACCTTCAGAGAGCATGCAGCGCTGATGTCAGTGGCTGCATGCAAGGTTAATATCTGTTAAACTGTACAGGTTTAAGAGATGTTAATTTTACCTACAGGTAAGCCTTATTATAGGCTTACCTGTAGGTAAAAATGTGCTAAAAGGGTATACAACCACTTTAAAGATTAGTGATGTTCCGTTGACCAGTTTTGAACAAAATATTCCGCCTGACATATTTTGGGAATAAGTTGGCAATATCTTCCTGTCACTTTTCCTGTTTCCTCTCTTTGGCTTCTCCTTCTTCAGTCAGGGCTGTGTCCGCCAATGATGCAAACAGGGCTGGGACAAGGCAGAGGCAAAAGAGGCACTCATCTAGGGTACTGTGGTGGGGTTGGGTGTCGTAGCTAGGGTGGAAATCAAAAAACTCCACTGACATTGTTTATATCTGTGTTTCTCTGTTTGTTTCGTGGTTTTTTTTCGTTTCCGAAAAAAAATGTCTGTTTATTTTCGTTTTTTTTCGTTTTCGTTTTTTTTTTCGTTTCGTTTTTGTCGTTTCCGTCGATTCGTAACGATTCGTACATTCGTAAGTCGTCGTTGTTCGGATTCGTAACGATTCGTACATTCGTAAGTCGTCGTTGTTCGGATTCGTAACGATTCGTACATTCGTAAGAGTTATTTTTATTTTTTCGTTGATTCGTTTTTTCGTTAGTTTCATTTTCGGATGCATTCGTATTTATTCGTACATTCGTACATTCGTAACATTTCGTAGATTCGTAATCGGAGCATAATTCATAATTTGATGTAATGTGTATGCTATTATTACATTTTAATAATTTACGAATCGAAAAAAAAAGTTACGAATCGAAAAAAAAAAAGTTACGAATCGAAAAAAAAAGTTACGAATGTACGAATTTTTTGGTTCAATAGAGAAACGGAAAATTACAAATCGAAAAAAAAAAAAAAAAAAAAAAGTTACGAATTGAAAAAAAAAGTTACGAATCGAAAATTAAAAAAAAAAAAAAGTTACGAATCGAAAAAAAAGTTACGAATGTACGAATTTTTTTGTTCAATAGAGACACGGAAAATTACAAATCGAAAAAAAAAAAAAAAAAGTTACGAATTGAAAAAAAAGTTACGAATTGAAAAAAAAAAGTTATGAATCGAAAAAAAAGTTACGAATGTACGAATTTTTTTGTTCAATAGAGACACAAAATTACAAATCGAAAAAAAAAAAAAAAAAAAAAAAGTTACGAATCGAAAAAAAAAGTTACGAATGTACAAATTTTTTGGTTCAATAGAGACACGGAAAATTACAAATCGAAAAAAAAAAAAAAAAAAAAAAGTTACGAATTGAAAAAAAAGTTACGAATCGAAAAAAAAAAAAGTTACGAATCGAAAAAAAAAGTTACGAATGTACAAATTTTTTGGTTCAATAGAGACACGGAAAATTACAAATCGAAAAAAAAAAAAAAAAAAGTTACGAATTGAAAAAAAAGTTACGAATCGAAAAAAAAAAAAAAAAAGTTACGAATCGAAAAAAAAAGTTACGAATGTACGAATTTTTTTGTTCAATAGAGACACGGAAAATTACAAATCGAAAAAAAAAAAAAAAAAAAATTGAAAAAAAAGTTACGAATTGAAAAAAAAAAGTTACGAATCGAAAAAAAAAAAAAAAAAGTTACAAATTTTTTGGTTCAATAGAGACACGGAAAATTACAAATCGAAAAAAAAAAAAAAAAAGTTACGAAAAAAAAAAAAAGTTACGAATCGAAAAAAAAAAGTTACGAATCGAAAAAAAAAAGTTACGAATGTATGAATTTTTTTGTTCAATCCATTCGAAGCACGTTTAGCAGCACCATTGTAAGGGACACGGAAAATTACCAATTCAACAAAAAAAAAAAGTTACGAATGTACGAATTTTTTCGTTCGTTTTCGATTTTCTTCATTAGTACATTCGTTGTTTCTAATTAGTTTTTTTCGGATTTCCGTTGTTTTTCGGATTCGTTCGAATTTTTTTCGGATTTTCGTTGTTTTTCGGATTCGTTCGATTCGAATTCGTTCATTCGTGCGAAAACGAACGAACGAAAAATAACGAAAAAATACGAAAAACGAAAAAAAACGAAACGAATTGCACATGTCTAGAAGGAACCACAGAGTGAGGTGGGGGACCAGGCACCTGAAATACCCAGAAGTTTACCAGTTGTTGAAGATCTTTCAGCAGATTTTTTTCTTACGATTATAAAGATTCGTTCATTCGTACGAAAACGATAACGAACGCATGAAAAACGAAAAAAAAATTGGAGCAAAAAAAAACAAAAAAAACATTAAACGATGCTAGTAAGCCCTCCTAGCTTATGCCTGACGACCCCTTTTATGTGTCAGGCTGTTTACCATAGTTACCAAACAACAAAAAACATACCTGTTTACTGTAGCTGTAGAGACAATGGACTGCTGATAATGTCAACAGTTCCCATTGTTTAGGACAGCCTATGTACTCATTACCAAAACATTAGCAGCCAAATGACCCGTCATGGCCTGACCCTATTGCAGCATTACCTACTACAGGGAAACCGGTTTCCGCCACTACCATGAAGGATATGCTGCTTTCCCTGTGCGCATCCCAACAATCGAACCTGCTGTCTTCTCTCCATCAGTGTAAGGCTGAAGTCCAAGAACTGGGTGGTAGAGTGGACCACAGAGGATACATTATACAAGGTCACATAATCTTTTAATGCCTTAGTGGACTCTCATGCCTCCCACCAGGATGACTTATCCAAGATTAAAGCCAAACTCGCAGACCTGGATAACAGGTCAGGTTGAAATAATATGAAAATACAAGGTATTCTCTTACATCTGCTGATCTCACTATAGAGTGTTCATTGTTCCAAAATGTTCCTTTCTACCCTTGGAACAACCTTGGAAACATCCTACTACATGTGCACTTCTTTCAGGTCAAAGAGAAGCTATTGGATGCCTTACGTCATGTTGATCAACCTCCAGCACAGGATGCTAATCTATAGGTCTTACCAGACCTTTCCCAATACACGTTGCCAAGGCCTTACAGAATCACAAAATCATATATATATATATGGAAATACCCAGCTAAACTCAGTATCACCCATCGGGGTGCATTACAAATTGCCATGTCTGTGGCTGATGTGCCTGGGACACTATACCTACCGCCTCAGTAACCAATGACTCCTCTGCCCTACTCTCTCCTGACCACATTGCTGCAGATTGGCAGGGGGTATCAAAAAGGCCTCATACCTCACACAATGCCTAGTGGCTCTGCTCATACCGACAACTTTAGCTCTAAGCTGTGTCTCCAGAGTTAGAATAAGTACCAGTCACCGTACTCCGAACTCCAAGTATTGTTTCAGTGTATACTGCTCAGGCTTGCTTTGTATGAAAATTTTTATATGCTTGGCGTTATCCGACTGCTAGCTTTCCAGTCACCATTAAGGACTGTTTTTTTCTATTATTATTCAGTTTGTTTCCAACTTCTGTATGTCCATCTTCAGGCTGTTCCCGGTTGGATTATGCCCCATAACCTGGACTGGTCTTCTCTAAAGCCCCATACACACGGTTGGATTTTCCGACGGAAAATGTCCTATCGGACAATGTTGTCGGAAATTCCAACCGTGTGTAGGCTCCATCGGACATTTTCCATTGGATTTTTCCGACGGACAAAGTTTTATCTCCTGCTCTCAATTTTTCCGACAACAAAGTCCGATCACACAAATTCCAATCGCGTGTAGCCTAGTCCGACGGACAAAGTGCCACGCATGTTTAGAAGAAATTCTGTGACGGAAGCACTCGGTCAGGTAAAACTACAGTTCCTAATCGACACAGCACATTCGTCACGCTGCAATGTGAAAATGTGTTTAATGCAGCGCATTCTCTTTTTCTTTACAATGCAAGAAGAATGACGTGTTTTAGCTGCTCCTATTCACACTGACTTCTCACAAACTTCTTTCTTTATTCTTTTTCATGATTTCTTGGCTAGATGTTTTTTATTCGTCAGATCTTAAGAATGTTTTTTATATTTTATTTAGGATTTGTCATTTATAGTGGGTTTTTTTTTAAATCCAGATTTCCTTTATTAAATTTTATTTTTTTGTTGGGGGGGGGGGGGGGTTGTGTGTCTCAACTTATCCAAACACCATAATTATCATTTGTATTTTTAGCCTAAATTCACTAGGAGGTTGTTTGTTGTTGGTGCCCCTTTGTTAATTGGACTTTATGATTTGTGAAATGTACCTGCCTACTCACAAGGATTTCTTGAAATCAAAAATACCTTTATTTAGGTGTCAGCAACAAACCAAAGAGGAAGGCAGCGATGGAGAAACTTGGGAAATTTGCAAAGCCTTTGACCCCCACGGCAGACATCATTTTTTTATGTTCAAAAATTGGTGGCCTGAGGAGTACGTATCTTAAAGTGGAAGTAAACCCCCCTATCGTTTTCAGCCAAGGAAGCTGCCATCTTTGCCTCTGTTTAATCTTCAACTGCCACAGTGCTGCACATGTGATCCGTTATGACACCAGCCATTGGATGGTTTGACTGTTTGGTTGAGAGCACAACCAATGTGAAGTTAGCATTCCCGGCATGCCTTTTTTTTTTAAACTGTTAAATCGATGGGTTTACTTCCGCTTTAAGGGAGTGCAATCTGGTCCTGAAGTCCAAAACATCCGGAACTGCAGCAGATGCCATCTATGTCCCCAGGCTGTGGTCATACGAGAGGCTCCATCTTCTCTCAGACCAGACTGAATCCAGGTCGTCACACTCTGGTCTTCCTTCCACGTTTCCTTCCAGGCTGTGGCTGTGGTGCTGGAGGTGTGGCAGAAGGAGGAGGAGGAGAAGGAGAAGGAGGAGGAGCATGGTGACTCTCGCAAACATGTGCTGCTGGGGTCATCTCCCCAGCCACCCCCTTATTTAGTATCTTGAGGATGACCTCCTCACACATACTGCGTTGCCCCACCTCCATCTCCTTGAGTTTAGTGGCAGCCAAGGAGGCAAAATCCTCCTCGTAGGTGGGTGTGGCATGTAGTGCCGCTGAAGCCTCCCTTATCAGCCGGAGCGCTGACTCCCCCACATCCCCCCCCCTTTCTGGCCCTTTTGTAGGGAAGGCGGAGGGGAGGGACTTGGGATACAGTCAGGCTCCTAGGCCTACCCACCTCTTGGCTGCCACTAACCCCTGCCTCCTCCTGGCTGCCACATTCCACAGCCACCTCCTGGCTGAGGTCTTCCTGTGTATGAAAAATGGACATAGTTTGAGTTATTTGTTCATCAAACACACACAATTTTTATCTATTGACTGTTGCAAAATGTTTACAAATTAAAAACCATACAATTCTCAGCCCAGCAGTTTATATTCTTGCCCAAAATGTCTCCAACACTACTGTCTGTTGATATGTCAAACACTTTAGAAAATAAGCAATTGGGGATCCTGAATTAAGTGAACATCATTCATTTTTCCAAAAAAAAAGGGTACAAAAATACTATACCTGGCTCATGCTGGGCTCCTCCACCTCTTCCTGACTGGAAGGCCCAGGTTGGTCCTCGGAAGCCTCATCAGGGGTGGAATGCGTGGAAGTAAACGTGGAAGGAAGAGTCGAGAGTGACTCCCTGACATCAGCCTGGTCTTTGAGAAAATGGAGCCTCTCTTAGTACCAGAGCCTGGGGACATAGACCTGATCTGCTACAGCTCCAGATGCTTGGGACTTCAGGACCTTATTGCGCTCCCTGAAATACGTACTCCTCAGGCTGCCAATTTTGGTTCTTAACTTATCAACGGTTGCCGTGGGGATCACCGGCAATACAAATTCCAGAAGTTTCTGCATCGCTGCCTGCCTCTTTGGTTTGTTGCTCTATAGCGGGTGCTTAGCCTGCCACAAAAGGGGCATCTCTCTATATTTATCAATGAAGAGGGGGAGGAAGCTGACGTCATTGAAGCCAGCCATATTCTCTGCAAGACACAACACCAGACAAAACACTAAATAATGTCAGGCTAAACTCTCCTAATCTTCTCCAGAAATAAGCCTCAATGTATAAGCAGTCTAGGCTAGTGATGTACCAAGTTCAAATTGTACCTTCGTTATAGCGATCGTCTCGTGCGTCAGCTCTCTCTCCCCTCTGCTCACAGATCGTCGCTACGACACACGCGTGTGACGTTTTATATACAGTGCGCATGCGTGAAACTCCGCCCGCCCCTGACGATCTTTCTCGTCTATTCCCCACCCCTTCTCTTTACGGCGCAGTGGGGAGAGCACATGGCGGGGACACAGCAGGTGCGCCCTAAATATTCCAGCAACGAGGAGAAGGATGAGGAAAGGCCGGAGGCAGAAATGTCCCGATCCCGTAGGCTTAAATTTAAGGCGTCCAATATGTCTTTTGGAGAAATGTTGGAGATGATGGACATATTGAAGAGGAGTGACTATGATGGGAAGTATGGGTCTTACCTCAACCCAAATGTCAGAAAGGCCAAGATCATGGCTAAAGTTGTGAGGAGGCTGCACAATAATTTTGGGGTACAACGATCCAAGGATCAACTGAGGAAACGCTGGTCAGACCTGAAACTGAGGGAGCCCGATCAGTACAGAAAGATCAAGCGAGTTCTTCAAAAAAGTAAGTAGTTGTCGTGTGTTCTGCTTTTTTTTTTTTCTTGCTTGCATACTGCTCCATGTGGTTGTTTTTTCTATGTTGTATATTTGAAAATGGCCACTTTCATGTTCGTGTGTCCATTCGATCGTACTCAACCTCGATCGTTCGGACACTTATAATATGATGTTTGGTGAAGTTGGAGTGAAATACATTGGTTCGGGCCTGTTTTTAGTGAAAGGAAGTTTGTTGTCAATAGAGATGTCATCAAGAATGTAAAGCAAATTTCTTCAATGTAAAGGAGAGGTCACTCAGAAGCTGTTTACCCATCTGGACTCTAGAGCACTAGTGCTGGGACACCCAAACACCCTTTTTATTATGTTGTTCCACACATGTGCTCCAGTGGATACTATAGGTGTGTCTCCATCTGACAAACTTCAACCAAAAAGGTAGTAAGTTTTGCACCTTTACAAAGTGACTACATTAATGTTGTTGTCCTTTGAACCTGGCCACAAACAACTATTGTCCGTCACTTCCAAGCAATGTTTGACATTTCCTATTTCTGCCCTCAATAGATTGTTGTGCTAAGTATTCCTTTTGTACATTCTCATAGGGGAGCGAAGACTCGGGACGTCTGAGGACACCAGGAAACCCACACCTCCCAAAGAAGGGGAAATACCAACACCAGAAGCAGAGGAGGAGGAAGGAGAGATAATAGAAGTTGGAAAACTTGTCACCACAACAGGTGAGTGTGGGAGAACACAGCTACTGGTAAGCTAATCAATGTATGCATGCCTCTTTTACAATAGCCATTTTTTTTTGTTTGTGTGTTTTTTTAGGTGATGTAGATGTTGTGGAAGAAGAATCGCGGCTGGCCATGATCCCAAAGGTGTTCTCCACCACTCTGCGGGCTCTGAACAGCCGGTAATTGAAGACCCTCTGGTCTGGGGTGAGGATCCTCATCGGGAAGGGGCGCATCAGATGGCTTGTCAGCGCAAATGCTTCATCCGTGACAAAGACGAAGGGGAGTCCTTCAGCATTCTCCTCTGGAGGTGGCAAGCACAGACTGCCACTCTGGAGACGCCAGTAGAACTCTGTGTGTGCAATGGCACCACCATCCGAGATACAGCCATTCTTCCCCACGTCCACATACAAAAACTCGTATGTCGCCGACACCACCGCCAACATCACTATACTATTAAACCCCTTGTAATTATAATAGCATGACCCCGAGTTGGGGGGTGGGACGATGCGGACGTGTTTCCCATCAATTGCACCTCCGCAGTTAGGAAAGTCCCAATGGCTGGCAAAGTGGGAGGCCACAGTCTGCCATTCCGTGTTGTTGAAGGAAACTGTGGAGTCAAACAAGAAAAAAAAAATTGTCAGTTTGCACATAAACATTGCAAGCAGATTAGACACTAACATCTTGGAACAAGATCAGACTTAAATTTTAACCTTTAAAGTATTTGCACACCAAAGTACAAGGTCTCTGCAATTACATATCAAGCTAATAATAGGAGGAAAATCCAAAAAAAAAAAAACATTGTAAAGTATTGAGCCAGCCCCTTGCACTACATGCTTTGCTGAATTCATCCCTAAATATGACCACTATAAAGAGGTAGGTATATAGTGTGTATTGAGCTTGGCAAAGCCAGCAGATAGAGGATTGGTATCATCTGACAGAGCAGTTGGGGGAGGGGGGTTCCTAATGAGTTTGGCACCAAAAAAAAAAAAAAATAAAAGGGACTCTGCATGAAGTAAAACACACAGCAAACATTTGTGCATATTTTAGGGGGTGTTTGGGGGAAACCAATACTATGGAGCAGACAAAATACATTGCTTAAGTGACTAGGCCATAGGTGTCTATTGGGTCAGAAGAGCATACTGGGGAGTTAAGTGAAGGCAAAAATGCATGAAGGACAAAAGGGGCACAGCATATTAGAGCATATTGCAATCATGGTAATTAGGGAAGGAGGTCAAAAATACAAGTCATTAGCAAACAGAGCATACATAGAAGGGAATAGTAAAGGAGAAAAGTTACCTTAATATAGTCCTCCTGCAGGACCTGGATTATAGCAGAACAGGTCTCTGGAATAATGATTCCCAGAGCCTGGAGAGAGATACCTGTGGAGAACTTCAGATCCTGAAGGCTTCTCCCTGTCGCCAAGTACCTCAATGTGGCAACAAGCCTCTGCTCCGGAGTGATGGCTTGTCTCATGCAGGTATCCTGCCGGCTGATAAAAGGGGTCAGCAAAGCCAAAAGACGGTGAAAAACGGGGTCCGTCATCCGGAGAAAGTTCCTGAAATCATCAGGATTATTCTCACGGATCTCACGAAGCAAAGGCATGTGCGAGAATTGGTCACGCTGAAGCAACCAATTCTTGGTCCACATACTTCCCTCGCCCTGTTCATGGACTGGTCTTGGGTCAAAGCTAAAAGCCCGACACCAAGTCCCTGTACAGCACTAACTCGGCGACGAGTACGTACAGGAAACATAGCTCACAAACGGACGGCTGGTCAGAATGGACAAACAGAAAGCACCGATAAACAGCAAGGCCTGAAAGAACGAAATGAATACCAGAAACGAGCAGACAATAAGCAGTGAAAATCAAAGCGTCCTATGTCAAGATATAGGCCGCAATGACCAACAAATGCGAACTGACTACACGCACCGATAAACAGATACGCACGACAAGCACAAACTGAAGAGCAGTAACGATCTGAGTCTGAAAACTGAAAAGCGCGAATCGTAAGTCCCCAAACCTCTACTAACACGCGATAAACGCGGAATCAGCAGAAGGAGCCCAACGAGTGCAGGACGTGGTGCTGAACTTCCCTTTTCTAGTCTCGTGGAAGACGGCTTATGTCACGGCGTTCTTGAAGACCGAAAATTACGACAACGTTGTCCGACTGTGTGTACGCAACACCAGCTTCGGACAAATTTAGACGGAAATGATCCGACGGAAATGATGTGTACGGGGCATAACACCCATTTTGGTCACTCAGACTCACACGAACCCTCTTCACCTGATATTTCCCCCATGTCTGCCTACATTATACATAGTCAAAGTCAAGGTATTCTACTTATGTTTTCAGTGCCAGTTAATGCTCTAACAACACACTCTTTCTGGATCCTGCACATCTTCTTACATATCGTTTGGATCATCTATTAGCATTGGTGCACACTGAATCTGACTTTGAAGTCATGTGATTTCACTTGAAAATTTTACAATTTTAAAGCCGTATGTCAGTGCGACTTCAGGTGCGACTTGGCTGACATCTGTGCAACTTCACGCACAGATATCTATGCAAGTCGCACCTGAAATCCGCAAAAATTGTGCAGGAATTTGTTTTTTCAAATTGGTACGTTAATGCAAAGTCGGCAATTTTGCTGACAATAGGGTGCGACTTGTCATGTGATTTGAACCTGTGAAATCACATGACAAGTCGCACTGGTGTGTAGGGGGCTTATGGGACTTGTTGCTTTCTATTAATGCCCGCTGTCTCAATCATTAACAAAAACGCCTCTCCCTGTAGAAAGAAGCCTTGCTCCACAAAGCCGACTTAGTTTAAGTGCAAGAAATCAATTTCCACAGAAATTGTACACCTAAATGTTCCCACAGGAACTTCCTGTATATATACACACACACACATTATATATATAATATATATATATATATATATATATATTTGGCCTCTACATCTGCAAAGAAAAGGGGAGTGATGCTTGCAATCAAAAACTGTGTATTTTACCTTGAAACACACCTTTATCAATCCAGAAGGCAGTTTCATAATTTTATTATATGATATTAATGACTGTATACAGTTAGCATCGTCGGCAACATCTTTTCTAGTTTTGGATAGAGTGAATATTGAATAGAACACCTGTTTTTTATTGCTACATCTGCTCCCATTAGAGAGATTTACCCCCTCTATTTGTCCTGTGTATTTTCCTCATCAAAAGTGAAAGTAAAAAAAGCTCCCAAATGTTGGGTTGTTCCCAGAACAGTAATAGAGGGTAAATCTTCCAATAGGGACCCTAGTTCTGGTGACCTGAAGGGGCCCAATGGATTCCCTTAATTTGCAGGGATTTCCTCTCACTACCTGTTTAGGCTATGGGACAGGAAGTGAAGGTAATAAAACTGACAGGGGTTTTAACCCTCCCTTACTTTATTCAAAATAAAAACAAACTAAATTTGCCTACAGTTCTACTTTAACTCAGCTTTTTTTGTGTTGCCTTTATTATAATTAATATAATTGTAGTCTTTAAAAATGGGAAAACTGATTCAAAGAACAAATTTTGGTTACCATAATGTTAATGGAAAACTGGATCAGTTTTTCAGGCTTATTATGAATAAATCACACTGGTTGAAGCACATTCCAACACTCACCAATCTAGTTTGCTTTTCCATTGCTATTATGTCTGCATCATGAATTGATCTGACTACTGTATGCGTGGGAGTGCAGGAAGTTAAACTTTGGTATCCTCATCTTGAGATGCCAGAAGGCAGGGATCTGCATTTTGTTTGGGAACCTTATGAACTCCTTGAGTGGGAGGCACCCAGTGTCAGGATTATAGTGGATATCCATGGCTGAGCAAAAAATGTAATCTGTGGCTAAAGGTTCATAAAGACATCACAGGGAACTACTAAGACAAAAGGGATTAGTGAAAAGAAGCAGATATTGGAGTGAAGTTGCTGGTTCAATGTAGACAGGGCAAGGGCTTAAAGTGGTTCTAAAGGCTGAATGCTTTTACCTTAAGGCGGATGTAAACCCGATTCATGAAATTTGAGCTAGGCACATATATCTGTAGTGTTTTCTTATCTCTCTTCAAAGCACTATGGCCCATGGCTTTCTCCTGCTCAGTTCTTCTGTTATCAGCATGATAACTTCTGACAAGTGCTCTGTTAACTGAGATAAAACCAGCCTGAACTTTGTGTCAGGGTGGGTGCTATAAATAGATTAGCAAAGAGCTGGTCAATTCACAGCACAGCTCTGCAAGTCTCTGCCTATGTGGAGAGGGGGTGTGTGCCTTTCCTCCAATCAGCTGTCTCACAGAGAATGCCAAGAATCCACATCCACAGATGAATCAGGAAGAGAAAATTCAAACAGGACGTGCACTCTCTCAACAGTATAAAAAGATGAAGACAGCAGATATATAAGTAAAACTTATGTAGTGAGATTTGTTTCATCTCTGTGTATTATCTGAGGATGTTCACTTCACTGAGTATATTGTGAGGGTTTACAATCACTTTAATGCATTATCTACATTAAGGTAGAACACCTTTGATTGTGTAAACGTGGTTGTAATATCCTATATTGTTTTGTCTGTGAAAATCAATAAATAAATATTAAAAAAAAGGTAGAACACCTTCTGAGTTCAGCTCCCCCTTTTACTTACCTGAGCCCTATCTCGATCCAGCGATGGGCACAAAAGCAGCATCTCTCTTGGCTCTCCCTCCTCATAGGCTCAGAGACAGAAGCTGGAGCCATTCCTGCTGCTGTGAATCACAGTCAGTGAGGAGAGAACCGACAGGGCCAAGACATGCTTTGTGTGCCTATGGACATACAGAGCTGGTTCCGGAGTGAGCCCACATGTTTGCTCCCATAGCAAGCAGCTTGCTATGGTGGGCACTTGGCGGGGGGAGCCATGAGTGCTGGTGGGGGACCCAAGAATAGGAGGATTGGGGCTACTCTATATAAAACATTGCAAAAAGTGAGTGTGATATGTTTTTTTTATTTTTTAAAGTGGAGTTTACAATCACTTTAAAGCCAGGACAGGATTAATGCAGACAAAACAGGGGCTGAAGTACCCTGCAGTTTTAGGTTTGTGCAAGGTAATAAATAAGGTGTATAATTTATCTCTTTAGCAGGGTGTGAAAGTTTCTCGCAAAAGTTTCTCATTCAAGTGCAAGTCAAAGTACTAGTCTTCACCAAAGTGCCTAATGATAGGGGATGGAGGATTACCAAATTGTAAGGTTGACTTGCAGTCAAGATTTTGGCAAGGTTTGGGCATACAGCATAAATAACAAAACATTCAAAAATAATGAATAATATGTCCATAAAATGAAACAGTTCATTCTATTCTCCATAGTTGAAAGAAACAGTGATTCAAAATAAAATCTCCTAGTAAGTGTCCAATTTAGGTGAACAGGTAAATGTAAGTGCTGATCACCCAGGTGTACCTTCACCATAAATCATATAGAATGCCTCCTTACCGGAAACCTAGACTCCAAATTATAAGAATCTAGAAAGGCATAGTTTGTAAGCCCAGCAGATCTAATTGGCTCACTATTAGTCAAGAACAGCTGTCCCCACCAGCTAAATCAAACCTCACGTAAACATGGCCGCCTTTGTATTGAAACAGATGGCCAAGCCTCATTTTACAATCAAGATGGTCTCCCAAGTACAGTCAAGCCTCATTTTGGTTAGAGAGGCCAAGCCTTGTTTTTGAATTAAAATGAGGGTAGCCAATGTTGATTAAAGAGGTTTGAGATTACGTGGAAAAAACGGCTACATATTCAAGCCTCGGTTTTGAATCTAAAACGGCAACCATGGGATACACATAAGGAATAACATAGCCTGTTTCTGATTAGGTAGGACCCCTTCTGGCATAAATACAGTGGTGTGAAAAAGTGTTTGCCCCCTTCCTCATTTCCTGTTCCTTTGCATGTTTGTCACACTTAAGTGTTTCGGAACATCAAACCAATTTAAACAATAGTCAAGGACAACACAAGTAAACACAAAATGCAATTTGTAAATGAAGGTGTTTATTATTAAAGGTGAAAAAAAATCCAAACCATCATGGCCCTGTGTGAAAAAGTGATTGCCCCCTAAACCTAATAACTGGTTGGGCCACCCTTAGCAGCAACAACTGCAACCAAGCGTTTGCGATAACGTGCAATGAGGCTTTTACAGCGTCCTGGAGGAATTTTGGCCCACTCATCTTTGCAGAATTGTCCTAATTCAGTTACATTAGAGGGTTTTCGAGCATGAACGGCCTTTTTAAGGTCATACCACAACATCTCAATAGGATTCAGGTCAGGACTTTGGCTAGGCCACTCCAAAGTCTTCATTTTGTTTTTCTTCAGCCATTCGGTGGTGGACTTGCTGGTGTGTTTAGGATCATTGTCCTGCTGCAGAACCCAAGTTCGTTTCAGCTTGAGTACACGAACAGATGGTCGGACATTCTCCTTCAGGATCTCTTGGTAGACAGCAGAATTCATAGTTCCTTTTATCACGGCAAGTCTTCCAGGTCCTGAAGCAGCAAAACAGCACCAGACCATCACACTACCACCACCATATTTTACTGTTGGTATAATGTTCTTTTTCTGAAATGCAGTGTTCCTTCTACGCCAGATATACTTGGACACACACCTTCCAAAGAGTTCCACTTTTGTCTCATCGGTCCACAGAATGTTGTCCCAAAAGTCTTGGGGATCATCAAGATGTGTTGTGGAGAAATTGAGACGAGCTTTGATGTTCTTTTTGCTCAGCAGTGGTTTTCTCCTTGGAACTTTGCCATGCAGGCCATTTTTGCCCAGTCTTTTCCTGATGGTGGAGGCATGAACGCTGACCTTAACTGAGGCAAGTGAGGCCTGCAGTTCCTTGGACGTTGTTGTGGGGTCTTTTGTGACCTCTTGGATGAGTCGTCGCTGCGCTCTTGGGGTAATTTTGGGCGGCCGGCCACTCCTGGGAAGATTCACCACTGTTCCATGTCTTCGCCATTTGTGGATAATGGCTCTCACTGTGGTTCGCTGGATTCCCAAAGCTTTGGAAATGGCTTTATAACCCTTTCCAGACTGATAGATCTCAATTACTTTCTTTCTCAATTGTTCCTGAATTTCTTTGGGTCTCGGCATGATGTGTAGCTTTTAAGGATCTTCTGGTGGACCTTACTGTGTCAAGCAGCTCCTATTTAAGTGATGCCTTGATTGTGAACAGGTGTGGCAATAATCAGGCCTGGGTGTGGCTAGAGAAATTGAACTCAGGTGTGGACAACCACAGTTATAGTATGTTTTAACAAGGGGGGCAATCACTTTTTTCACACAGGGCCATGATGGTTTGGATTTTTTTTCACCTTTAATAATACACACCTTCATTTACAAATTGCATTTTGTGTTTACTTGTGTTGTCCTTGACTATTGTTTAAATTGGTTTGATGTTCCGAAACACTTAAGTGTGACAAACATGCAAAGGAACAGGAAATGAGGAAGGGGGCAAACACTTTTTTCACACCACTGTAGTTATTCAAACCAGTGGTGTCATCACGGAATTACTGACTGTAATGTGTATTTAATCCAATTGAACAAGTAAAATAACAAGAGAAATTAAAAAATATACAACTTCAAGAGATCATCAATAGATCACGAGGGATAAAAAAAATGGGTGTAAAAAAGAAAGTGATGAAATACGGAATGCAGCTGTCCCCCTTTTAAAATGGAACCCCATTTGAACTCCATAAGGCTTTATGTTCACTGCAACTGTTAAACACACATTTAGTAGCAGTTTTTTTTTAGCAGCCCCTGAGCTCTCCTCTATAATCCATGTTTAAACCCACATACAATTGCATATTAAATGATGCATGCATGAACCACACAATAATACTGACATATCAAACTGTTATTTACATATATAATGGGAACTAGTCCAGCTGTCAAACCAACAAAAAACCCATACAGTATTGCTTAAAAAGATATAAAAAGTTCAAGAATTGTTGATAAAAGCATTTATGTCCCATTACATGTTCATACCATGGGGGACAAAGGATTTTAAATCCATCTGACCTCCATCTGCAAAATGTTTTGGCGCTGTGTGATCTCTTATACTTTTTTGATATTATTGATGTGGTCATTCACACATACTGAAAATGTTCTAGTGGTTCTCCCCACATAAACAACATTCTTGGTTGTACATGTGATAAAATGTTTGATGGGATATGATCTGACCGTTACAGTAGAGGAGAAGATGCATGATTTCCATTTACCACTAACATTATCCTGGAACACTGCACATTTTTTTTAATGATAGGATCCCTCTAGATTTTTAAAATAAGTATATTTTTTTAGGGGGATTCATGATGTTAGGAGCTATCCTTGTCTGTAAAGAAGACAGTTCCCTAAAAACAACCCCTGGTTTATGCAGTAGTAATGGACCCAGCGCTCTATAATTTTTTAATATTGGCAAGTGCTTTTTGAAGATGTTTTTGATTTGGTAATGTTGTCTAGAGAAGGATGTAATGAAAGACCATTTGAATCTCTGGGTTTCATTGTGCTTTACGTTATCTACTAGTAAGGACTCTCTGTCGAGGCTTCTTGCTTGGTTAATTTCTTTATCAAGAGCTACTGCATTATACCCTTTTTCTATAAACCAAATTTAAAAAAGTGGTACTTGGATATCAAAGTCACTACTTTTGGTACAGTTACGGCTCAGTCTGATGAACTGACTCAGGGGTATCGATTGTAACCAAGCTTTATGGTGGCAACTATGCGTAGGTATATATAAGTTATGGTCTGTTGGGATGAAAAATTGGATATGACTAGCCAATGCTATCAAAGTGGCCCTATGTATCCAGTAATTAGTTAGTGGCCGTCAATAATGCAAAAATGTAAGTATCTGGAGGGCAACAGGCCAAGGCTGGATCAGTTGGACATCAAGATTGCAATACAGTGTCATGAATGCTGCTGTGATGAGTATGTGCTGGTGCTGATGACTGTATAGGTCAAACAAAGGGAAGATGGTAAATTACCTATTGCAAATGATGGCAATAAAGGGATTGACAAATGAACACAGTGCATGGGCAGCTATGCATAACACATGTTGACAAATTATGTCCTTACTGCATAAGGGGAAACAGATAGAACAGCAGTGGTAGTAGACATATTACCATATCAGAATGTCAGCTTGTAGGTTCCGTGAACTCGATGAAATCCTGCTGCCAGTGAAGTAAATCCAGACTCCCGTCAGTTCTCCTATTGGCGCAACCAGCCAGTCTTCATAGGGAGACACCGCACCTGGTGTATCTGTAGTAGGGATGAGCTGAACACCCCCGGGTTCGGTTTGCACCAGAACCTGCGAACGGACCTAAAGTTCGTGCGAACATTAGAACCCTATTAATTACAATGGACGTGAATGTTCAAAATCAAAGGTGCTAATTTTAAAGGCTAATATGCATGGTATTGTCATAAAAAGTGTTTGGGGACCTATGTCCTGCCCCAGGGGACAGGTATCAATGCAAATTTTTTTTTTAAAACGGACGTTTTTTCAGGAGCAGTGATTTTAATAATGCTTAATGTGAAACAATAAAAGTGTAATATTCCTTTAAATTTCGTACCTGGGGGGTGTCTATAGTATGCATGTGAAGGGCGCATGTTTCCCGTGCTTAGAACTGTCCCTGCACAAAGTGTCATTTTTGCAGGAAAAAAAGCTATTTAAAATTACTCCACAATCCACAATCCATAAATGCAACCTGGCAGGCCTCAGGAAAAGAGGGGGGGATGAGAGCGCCCCCTCCCTCCTGAACCGTACCAGCCCACATGCCCTCAACATTGGGGGTCTGTGACCCCTCAAAGCACCTTGTTCCCATGTTGATGAGGACAAGGGCCTCTTCCCCACAACCCTAGCCATTGGTTGTGGGGGTCTGCAGGCGGGGGGCTTAACAAGAGGACCCCAAGATCCCGCCCCCCCCTGTGTGAAATGGTAAGGGGGTACAAAAAGTACCCCTACCATTTCACCAAAAAAGTGACAAAAATTGTAAAAATGACAGGAGACGGTCTTTGACAATTCCTTTATTAAAATCTTCTTTCGTCTTTCTTCTGGTCTTCTTCCTTCTTCCTTTCTTCATCCTTCGGTTTCTTAATCTTCTCCTTCCGGCATCTTCTTCCTCCATATTCTTCTTCCTCCGATCCGCTTCTTCTTGCTCTGGTCTTCTCGTCCGGCATCTTCTTCCGCGGCGTCGGCATCTCTTCTTGGGCCGCTCCACGCAATGGGAGGCTCCTGCTGTGTGAGGCTTCGCTGCGTCTGACAGGTCTTTTATAACGAAGGGCGAGGCCACCTGGTGACCCCGCCCCCCTCTGACTTCATGGGGAAAGCCATAGGGAAGTCCCCATGACGTCCATGTGCGTCAGAGGGGGCGGGGTCACCAGGTGGCCCCACCCTCCGTTATAAAAGACCTGTCAGAGGCAGTGAAGCCTCACACAGCGGGAGCCTCCCATTGCGTGGAACGGCCCAAGAAGAGATGCCGACGCCGTGGAAGAAGATGCCGGACGAGAAGACCAGAGCAAGAAGAAGCAGATCGGAGGAAGAAGAATATGGAAGAAGAAGATGGAAGAAGATGCCAGAAGGAGAAGATGAAGAAATCGAAGGATGAAGAAAGGAAGAAGGAAGAAGACCAGAAGAAAGAAGATGAAAGAAGATTTTAATAAAGGAATTGTCAAAGACCGTCTCCTGTCATTTTTAACATTTTTGTCACTTTTTTGGTGAAATGGTAGGGGTACAAAAGTACCCCCCTTACCATTTCACAGAGGGGGGGGGGCGGGATCTGGGGGTCCCCTTGTTAAAGGGGGCTTCCAGATTCCGATAAGCCCCCCACCCGCAGGCCCCCACAACCAATGGCCAGGGTTGTGGGGAAGAGGCCCTTGTCCTCAGCAACATGGGGACAAGGTGCTTTGAGGGGTCACAGACCCCCAAAGCACCCTCCCAATGTTGAGGGCATGTGGCCTGGTATGGTTCAGGAGGGAGGGGGGCCGCTCTCGTCCCCCCTCTTTTCCTGCGGCCTGCCAGGTTGCATGCTTGGATAAGGGTCTGGTACGGATTTTGAGGGGGACCCCACGCCATTTTTTTTTTTTTTTTGGCCGGGGCTCACATAAAAATCTATCCCAGGGGCCGGGGTTCCCCTCAATATCCATAGCAGACCTGAAGGGCCTGGTAATTGAATTTAGGGGGACCCCACGCTTTTTTTTTTATTATCAATTACTTTTTTTTTATCAATGACTTTCAATGAATGACTGTTCTCTGTGTTACGGGAGCCAGCAATTCATTAGCCGCAGATGGCTGCCTTAGATGACACAACAGGCCAGAAGGGTAAAGGTGGTTTAATGTGATACTACAATGCTGTACTAACAGCACGCACATGCTACACTAATCCCCAGAATCACAGCAGATAATGTCAGACTCAGCAGAATGAATAATGTCACTGACACCGTCATGTTCCTAACGCCGGAACACACCGGAACGGCCTTATATAGTGTGGGGCGTCTACTAAACCCCCTGAGCTATAATTGGCCACAGGCATCCTGCCTGTGGCCAATTATTGCTCTCCTCGCTGCTGGCTCTATGATTGGCCAAGCATGCGGGGTCACAGTGCATGCTTGGCCAATCATCAGCCAGCAATGCACTGCAACTGGCGCAGTGCATTGTGGGCCGTTCGCATCACACGAATTTGAGTCTTGAGTTCTGGGTTTGACGAGCGGACGAACGGCCGATGTTCGATTCGAACATGGGTTTGAATCGAGCGCCGGGCCCATCCCTAATCTGTAGGCGGCTCAGGTAGGTCTGAAGCTGAATGCTGCTTTAGGTTTCGGGTACTTACAGCTAGATCCATGCAATGTCGGCCATGCTGCGATGGAAGCAAAGGGATTTGAAAACAATTCTAATTTTAAAACTATTCGAAATTGATTTGAAAACTTTTTGAATCGATCCAAATTCGAATTTGAAAATTCTAATATATTTAAATACTAATAAAAAAAATGAATTCCGAAAACAAATTAAACTGATTAAACAAATTAAACTAAATTCATTTATGTAAATAACTAATCGAAACAAAACAAAACACATTTTTTCTATGTCTAGAGTGGATGAGTTTTCAGCAGTACTTTGTACTTCACACTGCAGTTCCCAGTATCCTTATAGCTTTCTGCATTAATCAGACCTTACCTATGTATAAACTGATGTATGAAGCAAGAGGGTGCCCTAAAAATTTCTATAAGTTGTGGGGTCCATGACTTGATACTCAGGATACTAGTGACTCTTTGCTGACATTAATATCTGCTCCCAGGTAGAGTGGTGATAATTGAACCTATTCATTTGATGGTGAGGTGTACCCCTATTCCAGGATGTGGATATTTTTCTATCACCCACTGCTCCAGCCACTGATTCATATTTTTCTATTTTCTATAGGTGAAGGCACCAGTTACATTATGTCCAACTGTTATGCCGTGTACACACGATCGGACTTTCCGGCAGACTTGGTCCGGCGGACCATAGTCCAGTGGACATTCCGATCGTGTGTGGGCTCCAGTGGACTTTTTCTTCCCAAAAGTCCGCCGGACCTAGATTTAAAACATGTTTTAAATCTTCCCGCCGAAAGTCCGCTGGACCCAGTTCCTGTCGGGAAGTCCGCCCTTCTGTATGCAGGTCCGACAGACTTTCCAAATGAACGGACTTGCCCACACACACGGAGTAAAGTCCGTTCATTTTGAACGTGACTCGAGGTACGACGGGACTAAAGTAGGAAGTCAATCTTGCCGCTTTGATCGGACCATAGTTTTGCCGCTTTGATTGGCGAGATTGACAACTTGCAAGCCCCATCGCCTGGTATGGATTTTGAGGGTAACCCCCTATGCCAAAAAAACGGCGCGGGGGTCCCCCAAAGTCCATACCAGACCCTTATCTGAGCAGGCAGCCCGGCCGGTCAGGAAAGGGGGTGGGGACGAGCGAGTGCCCCCCCTGAGCCGTACCAGGCCGCATACCCTCAACATGGGGTGGTGGGTGCTTTGGGGGAGAGGGGCTTATCAGAATCCGGAAGCCCCCTTTAATAAGGGGGGGGCCCAGATCCCGACCCCCTACCCTATGTAAATGAGCATGGGGTACATGGTACACCTACCCATTCACCTAGGGAAAAAAAAGTCAATAAAAAACACTAAACACTAGACAGGTTTTTAAAGTAGTTTATTAGGCAGCTCCGGGGGTCTTCTTCCGACTTCGGGAGTCTCTTCGCGCTTTCCGGCCTCTTCTCCTGCTCTCCGGTTGTTCTACCGGGCTCCTCCGCTATCTTCTTCCAGCTGTTTTACTAGCGTTGGCCCGGGCTTATGGTTTGCCGTCGCCGTGGCCGCCGCCACCGCCACCGTCTTCTCCGGAGCTGCCTAATAAACTACTTTAAAAACCTGTCCAGTGTGTTTTTTTTATTTACTTTTTTCCCTAGGTGACTGGGTAGGGGTACCCCATACTCATTCACTTGGGTGGGGGCCGGGATCTGGGGGGGCTCCCGGATTCCTATAAGCCCCCCGCCCGCAGACCCTGACAACCAACGGCCAGGGTTGTCAGGAAGAGGCCCTTGTCCTTATCAACATGGGGACAAGGTGCTTTGGGGTGGGGGGGCCCCAAGGTTCCCCCCCACCCCCAAAGCACCACCCCCCCATGTTGAGGGCATGCGGCCTGGTACGGCTCAGGAGGGGGGAGCTCACTCGGGATCTGGGCCCCCCCCTTATTAAAGGGGGCTCCCGGATTCTGATAAGCCCCTCTCCCCCAAAGCACCCACCACCCCATGTTGAGGGTATGCGGCCTGGTACGGCTCAGGGGGGGCACTCGCTCGTCCCCACCCCCTTTCCTGACCGGCCGGGCTGCCTGCTCAGATAAGGGTCTGGTATGGACTTTGGGGGACCCCCACACCATTTTTTCAGCATAGGGGGTTACACTCAAAATCCATACCAGGCGACGGGGCTCGTAAGGTGTTAATCTCGCCGATCAAATTGGCGAGATTGTCTTCCTTCTCTAGTCCCGTCGTACCTCGAGTCACGTTCAAAATGAATGGACTTTACTCCGTGTGTGTGGGCAAGTCCGTTCATTTGGAAAGTCTGGACCTCCGCCGAAAGTCCGGCGGAAAGTCTGATCGTGTGTACGGGGCATTAGGGTAATGCACGTGTTTTGTTGGTTTTATGCTTTTCTCTCTTTTTACTTACTTACTTTTTACTTACTTATCAGAACTGATAAATATGGTGTTTTCAGACACTATCTTGCTAAAATGTCCTCTTTATTCCTTGAATTATTATCTTGTATCTTTTGTCTGAGGTAGGGGATTTCACTCACCGCACAATGAGTACCCTGTTCAATCTCTTATGTAATAGTCATATGATACTATATGGTAATTGCATTGGTCTATGTCTGACTTTGATTGTTTTTCAATAAAACTCAGTTTAAAAAGATCACTTGCTATGCTATGAAACATGCTTTGCCAGGGTTTGGAAATTGCTATTTTAAGAGTTTTCATTTTATTTTATTTTGAAGTGCAAATTTTGAGATTTTCTGTCTACTACTTCAACCACTCAATTATGACACTAACACTGCCAGAGAAAAAAACAAATGCAGGAGCAAAGAACGACCTGAATAGAAATTTGTTATCAAGTTAAAAAATATTCAGATACTGTAGATGTGCTGCTGCTTTATGTAAGCAAAAGAGTAATGTAAAATTAAAAAAAATGCATCATGCATACATAGTATGTGATGTCAGAATACTGTGTTGATGATACTATCCAGGAGCATTGAATTGTTTTGTAATTCCCCCTATAGCTTAAAAGGCATCTCTAAAGCATGTTTTAAAAGAATTGTCATTTTTCCCATGTTTCCCTCAAAGACGCATAAAATGGAGGGGCTTCTGCTCACTGAATGTCATTATATAAATGTTTGTGTTTTTACTGGTACATGTAACCCCTAACAAGGCTCAGCTCCCCATGCCCTTTGCTTGTCAATACCTTGTCTATTAGCCTCAAAAAATGAACAACTTTGTTTTTAAAGATTCGCCTGTCATGGGAATCTCATTAAAGTTCATATTTTGCAGAATGTTCAATGAGTTTGCCAAACATTGCTATCAATACTAATCACAGCTAAGCACTGTTGTGAAAGCTGTTGGGAACCTAGTGAGGGGACTGGCTTATCCAAAACCCCCCTTACTTCCATACCTGAAAGTGCAGGGCCAACAGAAGGAGCTAGTCAACTTACAGGAAGGTACACCAGTAGAGATAGCTAGTGAACCCGAAGTTCTGCAGCTGACAATTTCTCCTTGGTGCTTTGAATTGAAAATGCATATACTGTATGATTTCATGCCATGTTAGCCTATTCTAACCTTTTAGAACAAATACATTCCTGGATCTTGTATTGCAATATTTTAAACTTATATGTAGTATGACACAAATTTAAATGATGTAGCACAGTACCGTTTATAATATTTTTCTTCATATAACAATGCATGTTTTATCTTATTGGAAGAATGCACAGCTGAATTGCCTTCAGATATTTAAGATTTCAGCATTGTTGTTCTCTGTGTACATCACTTGATTATTGCTATTTTTTCTGGCACGTACAATCTGTCAAAACAGTGGGAAACAATTGCTAGGAGCACTGACCCACATAGAAATGACTGTGAATTTCTGATCTCCTTTGACCAGTCAATCAGCAATGTATAGTACAATGAAAAAAATCAGTTTCACCCTGTTAGTCCTTAAAAAAAAAAAGAAAGAAAAAAAAAAAAAGATTGTCTTATAACACATGGCCAACTGTGCAAGTTCTGGAATATATTCTATCCACACACATATTCATACATGTTTTTTTACTTCTGTATCTATTTTAGCATTCAGTGATTTTGCAGCACAGGAACATAACAATGAAAAAATACTCAATATACAAATACATACAGTACATACAACAACAGAATAATTTATTGGTCTTCTACTAAATATTAAAGGCATATCATTTAATGTTTTTAAACTGGCATTCCGAACAAATCAATGATATTGTTTTAACAAAAAAATACTTTTGAAAACACAACCAATAATTACTTTTTATAAAATAGAACTATACTCAGTTGTTAACATTAGGCCCCATTCACATTAGTGTGATTTTTCACTTCAATGCACCACAATAGAAATCACAATATTCTATACTGTAATGTGCCCATTCACATCAATGCAACATGGTGCAATACAATTTTTGAAAAGGTGCAGGTGCTTCTTTTCATGCAGCATAGTGCTTTTTTGTCCCATAGGCTTTAACAGAAGCAAATGAAAAACACACACGTTTTTTGGTGTATTTTTGCCAGGGTTTTGTGTTTAACAACCAGTATCCTCCTCCAAAAAAAAAAAAAAACATGAAGCATGAAAACACATAAAAACACACTACAAAATGCTGTGAAAATGTATGCTGATGCAGCAGCACTAGTGTTAGTCTTGCAAATACCACAGATAAATAGAGTAACTAAAGGTCTGAAATAACTACTGTATAATTTGCTGCCCCAGGTTCCTTCGGTGCTGTCCGCATACAGTATGTCCTAAGCATCTGATTTCTGGGCCTTCACACATTTGGTAAGTACATTAAAGTGCCTGTAGGAGCATTTCATTATAAAAAGTAATTCAGTACATTATATTACTAATTATGTATCATTCCCAACAAGACTTTTCTACGCAGATCATCATTAATATTTGCATATAGGTTCATTTTAATACTTGCTTTGAAGTAGAACAGCTCATTTTCAGATCAGTGTCTGACACTTCTGTCTATCTGATTACTGCAGAAGGGTCTATTCCATTTTTGACACTGCTGTCTGCAAATTTTATCATGTGTGTAAAATGTTTAGATACCTTACATCAATTGCCATTTACCCACCTCAATGCCAGCATTTTGACACCCCTTCCTTTGCAAGTAATTTTTGAGTGCTGTTTTAGTTTGATTGAGAATTATATATATAATTTAAAAAAAAATTGTTAGAAGATAGAGTTTACTTTTAGTGGTATTTACTAACGACTGGGTTTTCTATTCTGCAATATATAAAAGGGATATAAAACCCATATGCAACAAAAATACCAGAGCATTACAAAACCGAAATATTAAATCTACAACCCCATGGACTCCACCCACCATCCTTGGCCAGACCATCCACCTAAGCATAAAAGCCAAAAGTCTCTGAGTCATCTTCGATTCAGAAATGGCAATGGACGCACAAATAGGATCAGTAGTCAGCAGATCCTACCATCTTCTATGCCTGCTACGTAGACTCATCCCCTTCCTTCCAGAAGAGGAAAAAGCAATAGTGGTAGGAACAATCATCAACTCTCGACTCGACTACGCAAACTCCCTCTACATAGGACTACCTAAATTCCAGATTGCACGCCTACAAGTCGTTCAAAACAAGACAGCAAGACTAGTCACGGGAAATAAAACATGGGAATCCATCTCCCCCTCCCTGAGGAACCTACACTGGCTAACCGTAAAGGATCGGATTACATTCAAGACCCTCTGTCTGACCCACAAATGCACACAAGGAGAGGCTCCTCAATCTTTATGCGAAAAAATAAAACACTACACTCCCAATCGCAACCTCCGATCAACCAACCAAAACCTCCTCCTCATCCCCAAGTCCCGGTACAAATCAAAGGGAAAACGAAGATTTGCAGTCCAAGGACCATGGCTATGGAACGCTCTACCTACGGACATCCTTTTGGCAGAAAACCATCAGGCCTTTAGGAAAAAACTCAAGATCCACCTCTTCTAATGCCCCGTACACACGGTCGGAATTTACGACGGAAAATGTCCTATCGGACAATGTTGTCGGAAAATCCGACCATGTGTGGGCGCCATCGGAAAAAATTTGAGATCCTGCTTTCAAATTTTCCGACAACAAAGTCCGATCTGACTTTTTCCGATCGTGTGTAGCGAATTCCGATGGACACGGTGCCACGCATGCTCAGATCAAATTACAAGACCAAAGCTATTGACTACTAGCCTCTACGTAGTTCCGTCGTACACAACAAACGTCACCACGTTCAGAATGGTCGGACCACGTTCAGTGTCGGACAAAATCCCTCTGAAAAAATCAGACGGATTTTGTGGTCGGAATTTCCGACCGTGTGTATGGGGCATAAGAAGGAATCAATGCAGGTCGGATCAAGCGCCTCGAGGCGATTCAGTTTGCAGTTGCAGCGCTATACAAATAATTCATTCATTCATTCAAAAACATTACAAACACACTTTGGAAAGTCGACACCTCAAGGTGATATTAGTTTTTGTCACCGTTTGTTGAAAATTTAGAAACATTGATATTGTGTGCTTAGCCTTTAACCACTTGCCTACTGGGCACTTTCACCCCTTTTCTTGCCCAAGCCAATTTTCAGCTTTCAACGCTGTCACACTTTGAATGACAATTGCGCGGTCATGCAAAGCTATACCCATCTGAAATTTTTATAATTTGTTTGAGACAGATAGAGCTTTATTTTGGTGGTATTTAATCACCACTAGATTTTTAATACAATAATACAAATGAAATAAGACTGAGAACTCTTTGTTTCTGTTATCAAATTTGGAAATCAGTAATTTTTCTTATTCACTAATGTGTGTGGATGAGGCTGCACTGATGGGCACTGATGAGACTTCACTGATGGACACTCATATGCTGCACTGATGGGCACTGATATGCTGCACTGATATGCTGCACTGATGGACACTGATTGGCACTGATGAGAGCACTGTGCAAAACTGAGCACTTGAAATATATATCAGTAATCAGTATATTGGACATTATACATATTGTTTATATTTTTGTGATAGGAATCACTATTGTTTGCCTTTGGATTGTTTGAAAAATTGTATTGTTTATTATTGAACACACAGATATATGGTATATTTTCACTGTATTATTCACTGAGGAATTGCGCAACACCATTTATACCCCCCTTTTATTATTGCACGTGTATCTATGAACACATTAGATATTGCTTTGAAGTCACCTTTTCATTCATTTACTATTTATAGTTGTTTCTACTTTCATTTTCTCTTATTCAACACATAGTAGCACAGGGGACACCTATCAATATCTGTATTATATGATAATATTATGTCAATGAGGACAGATTGAGTTCCTTTTTATTTCAGATTGTTCAGAGTAGCTTGCAGTCTGCTTGAGGCCTGCCCTTAACAAAAACCTAGATACATAAGAAGCTTTTGCCTTTATAATTATTTTTAGCTTTGCAGTGTGAATGGGAGCACACAACAAACTTGACTGCAAAAGTGGAAATACACTTTAAATTAACTCATTTACTGCTCTCATTTTTACCTTATACAGACTGGCTTGTAGTAGCTAACATTATGTCATCAGTTTTTTTTGTCATCAGTTTTTTTCATTTTTGCATTGAAGAGTGGTAATATTTACTAGGCATTCTTCAAAATCTACAGTGTGCTAGACTATGTCACTGATTTCCTGTTAATGCTGATCAAGTAATTATTTTAGACATCTGGTCTAAGGAGCTTTTTGAACTTCTCTAAATGCCATGAGGAGATCTCTGGTATCTGTTAGTGGTGCATAACCATCTTGACTGAAGCTTTATCTTGCTGCAGCTAAGGCCCCATGTACACGGGACGCTGCTAAACGCTGCTAAACGTATGTTCAGAGGCAGTTTTTCCTGGCAAGCCGCACTCCTTTATCAACAGACAGATGTCTGCTGATAAAGGAGTGTGGCTTGCCAGTACACTGCAGTGTGCCTACTCAAGAAACGCGTCCACTACTGGTGACATCATCCCCTGCAGCCTGATGTTCCCTGCGCCTCACACCTCGTCTCTAGCTTGTCTTCCAGAGCCGGCATAACCATCTTAATGGCGGACACCTCTCTGACCAGACTGTTTTGACAGAATAACTACAAGGCCCAGGACTCAGGATCGCCAACGTGACATAACCGTGTCTATATTTTTATGCCTATCACTTTCTGCTTAAATGTGAGTTTGACTAATTTATGTGTATTAAAGCTTGTTAAAAACATCTGCACCCAGAGGCGCCTCTCTCCTTGTTTATATACAGATATCTTAATGGCGATTCTAGGATGGGTAAAAAATATTCAGTCTCAGGGAGTGTAAGAAGACACAGGGCCACTCAATGAAACTTGAGGAGAAAAGTTGTAAACTGTATAGGGGGATTTTCACTGTCAGGATATTAAGGATGTTAAACTCACTTCCACAATCGGTGTTGTACCGATGTAATGTATTTTTCAGTGCAGGAAAATAGGGTTAATCACTGCCATTTTATTAATCATAGCCAGTCCTCATTCTTGGATAGAGCAGGTAATCTTTTTCATATCAAACAATTCATTACCTGTTTATCCTAGTATATTATACCCATTCTGCGGTGCCCCTGCAACCTTCTGTATGTGGAACAAATTATACGCATACTGTGGAAGATGCTAGGGGAATATCGGAGATTTATCCAAGATGATTCAGACAAAAATAGTGTTCCAAAGCACCGTAACCTGAGAGAGTGCTTGGACACCATAAATCACAAGTGTAAACCTTCCTTAAAATAAGTGAATATAAATGAATAATAAATAAGCAGTACACAGAAGTAGTGCTCTTGTGCTCTTCCCATCAACTAAGTCCAATAATTAAATAATGATCCATATCATTCCATATAGATCTACAATGTAAAACCCAACAAAAAACACCCTGTGCATAAAACGATTCACAATACACTACACTCACCAGATGGTACGTGAAACCATACAAAAAAAAAAAAAAAAAAAAAAAAAATATATATATATATATATATATACACATATTCTTAAATTAAAATATACTGTATATATTGCATTTACAAATTTAAAATCAAACAGTCGTATAGTGTAGTACTGTCACCAGAGCATGGAAACGCCACTATGCATTGCAGTGTGCATTCCAGGCAAAGCGGGAATGAAGTAACGGAAGTCCCTTCTTACACGTTTTATTATAAACATAGGGGGTTATTTACTAACGGTAAATCCACTTTGCACTACAAGTGCACTTGAAAGTGCACTGAAAATGCACTTGGAAGTGCAGTCCCTTTAGATCTGAGAGGGACATGCAAGGAAAATAAAAAAACTGTATTTTAGCTTGTACATGATTGGATGATAGAAATCAGCAGAGCTTCCCCTCATTTCATATCTTCCCTTCAGATCTACAGTGACTGCACTACCAAGTGCACTTTCAGTGAACTTTCAAGTGCACTTGCAGTGCACTTGTAGTGCAGAGTGGATTTGCCTTTAATAAATCAACCCCATAGTGTTCCATGCCAATTTCTCCAGTACCACAAGAAAGACATCAGATCCTTGGATTGGTGCTCGCAATTGAATATATCATTGATAGATCCATTACAGTGAATAAAAGGTTTTCCCATTTGTGCAAAATGTTTAGTTTGTAGATATATAAATTGGGCACAATGGCCCCCAATGGATTAAATGAGGACTTAGAGATACAGTACATAGCATGGTGTAATAACAAAAAATAAACATGTCTCATAGTTGTTCAGGCAAGACCTAGTAGTAGTATATACTGCATATTTACTGTACATGCATGTATTACCACACAAGTCTTTTAGTACGAATTCCCAGGAAAACCTGGCATTTATTAATTCTTCTTACACAATAAAGTTTTTAGTGAGTGGGTTATATACTTAGGCCATGCGTGAGAGGTCCATTAGCCTTTTCTTAGAGATTTTTTAGGATAGTACATTTTTACTTAATAATGGCCACGTAGTGTCTCTTTGTGGCTCATTTAGTAATCCTACAATTAAAAAAAAAAAAAAATTGATAATGTGTGTATATATATATATATATATATACATACACACATTATGTACACATTTTCTATAGATAGTATCTATATACTGTATGGATATGTGGATATTCATAGTCTCCTTATGTGCTTTTCATGTAATATCTCATATTATGTTTTTTTTTGTCATTTTTTTTTATAATCATGAATTTCTACGTTTATCTCTCAATTTTTATTTATTATTTTTATTGATTATCTGTATTTTTTGATTAATGTATGCTGGTATATATCTATAATATTCCTTTATTTAACCTATTTGAATGACACAAAGTATGCTGGTGTGACAGGTGTGGATATTTATACCTTTAAGATATTCAAACCGCCCACTGCCCCTTTATGGTTATTTAAACCACCTTTGCCGTCTCCTGTCCATGACTTGACAAAGCACCATGTGTGTGAAATGCTTTGTCATGGATATAGCTATACACACATCCATGTTTTCACTCCAGGACTAGTAATCCTTCAGCTGGCTGGCTCCCCAGGCTCCCTCTGCCCACTCAGTGAATGTCATTTCTAGTATGCGCAGCTCCGATGCTCCATCAGGGGCCGGTTACATCCACATTGGTTGACAACTTGCCCTCACATGGCTGATGAAAAACATTATCTGCTCTATCTGTGTGAAAAAGCAGTGGGACATCCCCCACTCTCGCAGCCTTCCATCGCTCCGCCCGGGTCTTCTGTCCTCCTGGTATACCCGAGTCACCAGCCGGCGCATCCGCTGGCTGGCCGGAGTCCCAAAACCGGAATTGGCTTCAATCGGGTCTCTGAAGTAGTAACCCTGAAGTGACATTCCATTGTCACTTCTTGTTTACTCCGCAGCCAATAGCGCCGATTTTAAAAAATCCAGGGTATTCAAAAATGTTGGCGTTTTGAATACTTTGAAATGCAGAGGAAGGTCCCTCGATAAAGAGCACCTGTCACTGCCTATTACTGTCACAAGGGATCGTTACATTTCTTGTGACAGCAATAAAAGTGATCAGAATTCATAGTGTAAATAAAACAGTGTAAATAAAACAAACAAAAAAAAAACCCCAGTGTAAACAGTGTTCAAATCACACATGTGAAGTATGGCCACAATCGTTAGAGTAAGAGCAATAATTCTAGCAAAATACTTCCTCTGTAACTCTAAATGGGTAACCGTTAAAAATGTTTAAATGCTCACCTATGGAGATTTTAAAGTACCGTCATTTGTCGCCATTCCACAAGTGCGTGCAATTTTAAAGTGTAACATTTTAGGTATCTATTTACTCGGTGTAGCATCATACTTCACAATATATAAAACAATTGGGCTAACTTTACTGTTTATTTATTTTTTTTTATTCAGGGAAGTGTACTTTTTCCCCCCAAAAAAATGCATTTGAAAGACTACTGCGCAAATGCTGTGACATAAAATATTGCAATGGTATTCTCTAGGGTCTTTGCTAAAATATATATATATATATATATATATATATATATATATATATATATATATATATATATATATATATATATATCTTTATAATGTTTTGGGTTTCTAAGTAATTTTCTAGCAAAAAATACTGATTTTAACTTGTACAAGTTAAACAAGGCTTGGTCTTGACATGGTTAAACCGCTTCTCCACCAATTTCACAGAGTGTCCCCATGTCTTCTTACACTCCCCGAGACTAAATATTTATTCCCTACGCTAAAATCCCATTAAGATATTTCCCATCAAGCGTTTTTCTTCTCCAGAGAGAAAAAGTTTAACCCCTTCATTCCTAAGGGTAAAACAAATCTCAACGGAGAACTACAGCCAAAGCTTGTTTGGCTGTACTTCTCCTTTGGATCACAGAAGTGCAGTTCATTTTGCACTCCTGTGCCCCCCGTTTCAAGCAGACAGCAGGCTGAAGCCCTTTGTCGGCTGATCCCAGTTGAAGCCTACAGGAGGCGAAACATGTTGGGTTGGATGTCTACCTAAGCCACTATTTTTACCTTCTTTTGCGCAAAGAAAATGTTTTTTAAAACTTTTTAACTAATAAACACCAATTGAAAGTTGGGAGTTACACTATGAGGAGTTGCCTCCTTTTCTTTCTTCTCCTTGCCTGAACCATCGTGGATGAGGACCCTTACAAGGACTCTGTCCACCATCTTCCTACCGGGACCCTCCAACAAGCTGTTGGTAAGTGGATATACTTGCTTTGGGTAATGCTCCAGTCGATTTGGCGGACTGCAACACATCTACTACCAATCCGGTGTATCCGGCCTAAGCCTTATTGACTCACTACCGAGAGGTCTGTGAGTCCAACAGTTCCGGTAAGGGTACCCATCCTTTTATTCATTCACGTATAGAGTCTAATAAGTCGATCGTAAACCTAGAGCACCCCCAGTGACATACTGTACCCCTCTGAGGACTTTGTGAACACGGTTATATCACTTCGGTTGAAAAATACACCTTGAGAACGGACTACCTATATGTTTTATTTTATTTTAGCTTCATATTAACCTTAGCATGAGAGTCTGCTTGATGCTAACCTTTCACTGCTGACCACCCTCTGTCCTTTTTATTTTTTTACTATTTTTTTACTATCACAATCACTATATATCATGTCATTTTATGTTTTAGACTGCTGAGATGTTTATAAGGAAAATACTCCACTTTGTTTAACCATTTGATGTGACGTTCAATCAGACATATGTTAAATGCCAAATGCAATGTTCTTACCCTAGTGATGATATTGCAGTTTCCTTTTATGTCATTGAGTGCCCTAGAATTTTGAAGGTTTCTTTACTGCAGTTCCTTCGTCCATCTTTTCCACATCTTGATTGACGTGACATCACACCATAATCCTTGGTGCGATTTTTAGGGAGTTGAATCTTTTCTACTGCAACCTTGAGAAAAACGCATGCTGTATAGAAACTCACGTTTTTCTCACTAGAGGGACATTGAATATATGCCTCTTTTAACTAGAGGTCATTCTTTCCTTCAACTCACAATTTGGTTAATGATTAGATATTGTTTTTTTCCTTATTTTTTTGTTTTCATTATTGTAACACTACCCTTTAGGGATTTGTTTGCACATACCAGTGGAGAAATCCTACTGGCTCCCCCACCTACGGGGACACTCACCAAAGAAATTCCTGTCTCACAGTATTACCCACAGGCTGTCTTTTCCCTGTGTGGCTGTTTGTGAAAATCAGGGATTATCTAAGCGCTGCACTTTTTTATATATTTTTTCCTTTGTCGGCTGATGTCACAGAGCTGGTCCAGTCCAAAAGATTGTGACCATATGGTCGGGATCTGCCCACATGTTTGAACCCTCACCCATCGCAGGCTCTCAGTGAGCCACTGAGAGCCTGTGCTGGCCGCTTCCACCCCCTCCACAGCCCAGTGCTCCAGTGAGAGGTGGGGGGGCAGAGCAGAGATCTGGTGACTGACATTGTACAGGCTGAAATCATAATATAGCTAGGATGTTCTGCGTGACTGATCATGAGCAGTGTGCACAAGTGTGATAACCTTGTGCTGGGTAAAGCACACCACTGTCGGGAAGCATTATGTCAGGGGTGTCAAACTCAATTTTACCACAGGCTCCATCAGCATTATGGTTTCCCTCAAAGGGTCGGTTATGTAAAGCCCCATACACACGCGCGGATTATCCGAGGACCAGGTCCGTCGGATCATGTCTGTCATACTTTGTCTGATGTTGGTTTTGCGTACACACGGTCGGACAAAGTTGTCGGAAAATCCGATCATTCTGAACGTGGTGACGTTTGTTGCCTACGACGGGACTACGTAGAGGCTAGTAGCCAATAGCTTTGGTCTTGTAATGTGATCTGAGCATGCGTAGCACTTTGTCCGTCGGACTACCATACTCACGATCGGATTAGGTGTGAACGGACCTTGTTGTCAAAAAATCTATCCAGCAGGAGATAGGACTTTGTCCGTCGGACAATCCGACGTACACTGTCCGATGGTGCATACACACGGTCGGATTTTTCTACAACATTGTCCGATCGGACAGAATCCATGCGAAAATCCGACCGTGTGTATGGGGCTTAAGACTACATAAATGTATCTACCCTTTCTCATATTAAATAATTGCCTCTGCATTTGATTATTACTAGTTTTAGAAATAACTTAAGTAATAACCAGCTGTGAAAGTAAAAAAAAAAAAATAATAACAAGCAGATATTCAAGTGTACAACCATGGTACCATTTATTGAAAAATGTTTTTTAATCATCAGACAAATATTACTAAGCACTATTTATTACATTAACTTTGTTATTACAATAACATGTTGGTCCCAGTTGAGACAGGCAAGACTATGGCAAACCTAATAATTGTGCTCTGATCTAATGTGCAATCTGTGGCATTAAAAGTCAAGAGTCCCCCACCCTGCCTTACATCACAGTGACTCCCCCTTACCTTGTGCTGCTGCCGGGAAGAAGCTGGGACTGGAGCTGGGAAACAGTACAGAGTCTAGAGGAGGACCCGAGGAGGTCTAGAGTCAGCTGCCAGAGTCTGCTGAGTTCATGGGTAGAGACGAGGGGATGCTTCGGCTGTACAGAGAGGCACAGGGGGGCACTGTGGCTGCACAGGGAAGCCGAGGATTTGTAGGGGGAATTATGTCCTCTTCTCTACTACCAACTGCTGAGATGGGAGACAGAGTATTTGACATTTGTGCTGTATGCATTTTATTTAATAACATAGTACAGAAGACACAGGTGGATTGAATTCACTGCTTGTGTATTGCTGTGATAGTGAAGCTTTCATTTTATATTATGGGGTTGTTTTTAATTTTTTACTAATATCTACAGTGTATCTCACTAAATTGATTACATTCCTCACATTTTTGTAAATCTTTTATTATATCTTTTCATGTGACAACACTGAAGAAATTACACTTTGTAAAGTAGTGAGTGTATAGCTTGTATAACAGTGTGAATTTGCTGGCCCCTCAAAATAACTCAAATTGGGCCCAATTAGCCATTTTTCCTCCCTGGTGTCATGTGACTAGTTAGTGTTACAAGGTCTCAGGTGTGAATGGGGAGCAGGTGTGTTAAATTTGGTGTTATTGCCCTCATTCTCTCATACAGGTCACTGGAAGTTCAACATGGCACCTCATGGCAAAGAACTCTCTAAGGATCTGAAAAAATGATTTTTTGCTCTACATAAAGATGGCCCAGGCTATATGAAGGTGGCCAAGACCATACAGCGGTTTAACAGGACAGGTTTCACTCAGAACAGGCCTCGCCATGGACGACCAAAGAAAATAAGTGCACATGCTGCGTCATAGCCAGAGATTGTCTTTGGGAAATAGACGTTTAAGTGCTGCCAACATTGCTGCAGAGGTTGAAGGGGTGGGGGGTCAGCCTGTCAGTGCTCAGACCATACGCTGCACACTGCATCAAATTGGTCTGCATGGCTGTCGTCCCAGAAGGAAGCCTCTTCTAAATATGATGCACAAGAAAGCCTGCAAACAGTTTGCTGAAGACAAGCAGACTGAGGACATATATTACTGGAACCATGTCCTGTGATCTGGTAAAACCAAGATAAACTGATTTGGTTCAGATAGTGTCACGCGTGTGTGGTGGCAACCAGGTGAGGAGAATAAAGACAAGTGTGTCTTGCCTACAGTCAAGCCTAATGGTGGGTGTGTCAGGGTCTGGGGCAGCATGAGTAATGCTGACACTGGGGAGCTACACTTCATTGAGGGAACCATGAATGCCAACATGTACTGTGACATACTGAAGCAAAACAAGATCCCCTCCCTTCGGAGAATGGGCCGCAGGGCAGTATTCTAACATGATAAGGACCCCAAACAAGATGACCACTGCCTTGCTAAAGAAATTGAGAGTAAAGGTGATGGACTGGAAAAGCATGTCTCTAGACCTGAACCCTATTGAGCATCTGTGGGGCATCCTCAAATGGAAGGTGGAGGAGCGCAAGGTCTCTAACATCCACCAGCTCCGTGGTGTCATCATGGAGGTGTGGAAGAGGATTCCAATGGCAACCTGTGAAGCTCTGGTAAACTCCATGCCCAAGAGGGTTAAATAATGGTGGCTACACAAAATATTGACACTTTGGGCCCAATTTGGACATTTTCACTTATTGCCAATGGTTTAGACATTAGTGTGTTGAGTTATGTGTTGAGTTATTTTGAGGAGAAGGCAAATTTACACTGTTATACAAGCTGTACACTCACTACTTTACATTGTAGCAATGTGTCATTTCTTCAGTGTTGTCCTTGAAGATATAATAAAATATTTACAAAAATGTGAGGGGTGTACTCACTTTTGTAAGATACTGTAACTAGGAGCAATGTCTGATGGATTAATGGTGAAAAGAGAAACGTCAAATAAGAAAAAGCCATGTGGATTGCTGCATGACCTTTGTTGACTATTGCATTTGAGTGGTCATCTGCATCTAGATGAATGCGACTGGACCAGTTCACTTTATTGATGATTGATTGATTGATTATTAATATTATTAATTTATATTGATAAAATATCAACAATAAGATATTATTGGCTCATTGATATGGACATTAGCATGTATTGCATGATGCTTTTTTTTTATAAACATCACAGCACACGAGTCAAAAGACACATCACAATTTCTGAAGCATCAAGGCACCCATTTGCAGATTATCAAAAAATGATAAAGATTTAAAATAAAAGGTTCCTGTGGTAAAAGAACACCACAAAACATGTATATCCACCACACAGTTACATCTACAGTGAAACCACATTTGCTATTAAGAAAAAAAACATTATGCAATGGTATAACAATAAAGGTATTTAATCAATTTATCAGCACAGGCAATAGACAATTTGGGGGTGTAATAGCAGAACAGCAAAAAATCGTAGTAGACTTTTAAAAAAGTGGAGGCTGGATGACTAATGAAGAAACTGTTTCTTCTTCTAATAAAATAGGCTTTTAGGGGGCTAAAACACAAACTCAATTTTTCAGGCATGGAGTAAAACAATAAAGTACATTTTTTTTGTTTTACTTTTTAGGCAGTAGACATGGGGAAATCTGTGACACACTAAAACAGTCATCAATAGGTAATTTAAATACTTTCTAGAAATCCAATTTTTTTTTCTTAAGAATTCTTTCACAGATGTAACAGCATCAGTCAGTATTGCATTCTGACCCATAAAGCAGGTAGGGTGGTTAGAGTAAAGTATTTTCCAGGGATAAGCTCTTGTTACACTAGTGTTTATACTGAGTTTTTATACAGGTGTTGTTAGCATTATACATCTAGCTACACAGTCAAAAATGAAGGGAACATTTGGGACTTTATTACTAAAGTGCAAGAACACCTGTTTCTAGTCCAAGCAATAGTGGATGAATGGTTCAAATTTGTTAGGGAGGGTGGGATAAACAAATGAGATTGCTTGTAAGGGTGAGACTGAGCATGAGTAGCAGATGATTCTCAATGTATAAAGATTTTTTTCTTTAATCTCTCCCCACTTCATCATTACTACAGGAGACCTCTCCACAAGTATATCATCATTGTCACCTTAGCTTAAATCTGATTGCAATATACTGTTTCTGACATTTCAAAGCACTTGCCATCATTAGAAGATGCTTGAAGCTCTATGAGCACAGATTAGCTGTTACACAGAGCTTTTATTTGGTGATTTTTCTCCAATGATAGATTTCTCTTGATTGGAGCCAACTAACAGGAACTGTAAATGACACAAACTTGTTCTCATAATCCATAAAAACTTCACAGATATCCACATCATGCAATTCAGGGTGATTAAGATTGAATCTAAGTTTGCATTAATCAGTCTACATATGAACTGAAGTGATCAGAAATCATGGAAGCGAGTCTTTTATATGTTTTAATGATATACATATCTACATTATTGATTACTTAAAACAGAACAGAACATCATGAGCAAGTGAGTAAGTTATTGAACAATCATATAAGAGCTAAAAAGCTCCACTGAAAGCCACTTCATATGAAGAACAGGGAAAGAGTTGCATGTACTACCCTAAGAAGTGCTTTACTAATATTAATGCAGTAATATAGAGTTATCAAAAATATCTTACAATGAAATGATGGTTCAAACTATTTTTTTATACCCTTAGATTATCAGATTATTATTGTCTTCTTATTAACTATATTTACCTTGACATCTTATTACCAATTATTAATTGTTTTTTAATGTCAATTAAGTGCTGTATTTTATTTTCTTGAGAAGCAGTCATTGTAAGCATATTGTACACTGTAATATTGACTCGGTTTCCTGTATTTTCCAAAACATAATGGTCTATAATTATTATTTGCCTTAGATGAATGATCAAAATGTTCCCCATGCTATAAGGAGGGAATTCAGTAAAACCGGAGCCACAGTTCATAATGCAGTTCCCACTAGCCTGTTTTAATCTGTGCTCTATTTTGGATTTTTTTCCATGTACAAGAATCAATACTCTATTGAGTATAACAGTAAGTAATAAGCTCCTTTGAGAAAAAACCTCTTCAACTGCAAATTACATGTAGTTGCAATATGTTTTTCAGTTTCTATTGCACTCAAATAATGTGTTTATATTTTGCTGATTGCATCACACCAGGTGGAAAGCTGTTTCAGAATAAAACACATTTATTGTTCAGCAACACTGTATATATTTAGAATTAAAAAACACTAAGCAATAAAAAAAAACAGAGTATTAGAAATTTAGCACAAATATCACATTTCTTTAAATTTATTGTCATTTTAAATATGATTGCTTTGAATCAGGAATTTCTCTAAACATGTCCGGGTAAATTTGTGAAAAACAAAAACAAACCTGGACCACCAAAACAAAAATTTTATTTTGTAAATTGGGAGACCAGATCCAGAATCCCCAACAAAGTTGTGTAGCAACAGAACACTTTCAACGGTGATCTATTGCTGTTTGCAATTAGTGATAGATAAATATAGCAGTGATCCATTGCTACAGATAGATCCTGGACAAAGCTACATATACAGAGGTAATGTAACATGACTCATAATGACATACAGTATCCCCTTGAATATAAACCTAAAGTGGAAGCATTGTGTTAATGGTGATCTGCTACAGGACCAAATGTGTAGCAAGATTAGAAGCCCAGGAGCTAATCATTTCAGCCCCTGGGCTTAGCAAAGGGTTCGGGCAGTTCCAGATCTAAAGCAATGGGGTCACCAAAACCACTGAGTCTGTTCACCATTATAGAATGATGCTAGGACAGCTCTCGGACTAATAGCCACTATGCTTGCACTGTTTTAAAGCTCCCATTAATCAAGTGGTTAATAACAATGCAGGCAACTACATTTAACCAGTTCAGTCCCAGAGGATTTGGCTTTTGAATGACCAGGCCATTTTTTGCTATTCGGCACTGCAATGCTTTAACTGACAGTTGTGCAGTCGTGCGACGTGGCACCCAAACAAAATTGACGTCCTTTTTTTCCCCACAAATAGAGCTTTCTTTTGGTGGTATTTGATCATCTCTGCGATTTTTATATTTTGTGCTATAAACAAAAAAAGAGCGATAATTTTGAAAAAAAATCAATACTTTTTGCTGTAAAAAAAAATATCCCCCAAAAATATATAACATTTTTTTTTTCCCTCAGTTTAAGCCGATATGTATTCTTCTACATATTTTTGGTAAAATAAAATCACAATAAGCGTATATTTATTGGTTTGCGCAAAATGTATATTGTCTACAAAATAGGGGATGGTTTTATGGCATTTTTATTATTATTTTTTTTTATTAGTAATGGCGGTGATCTTTTTTGACACTATTTTAGGACCATTGTCATCTATACAGTGATTAGTGAGATAAAAATGCATTTATTACAGTGTAAATTACACTGGCAGTGAAGGGGTTAATCACTAGGGGGCGGTGAAGGGGTTAAGTGTGTCCTAGGGAGTGATTCTAACTGTGAGGGGGCTGGGCTTGAACACACAGGACAGTGATTGCTGCTCTCGATGACAAAGAGCAGTAGATCACTGTCCTGTCACTAGGCAGAACGGGGAATGCTTTGTTTACAAAAGCATCTCCCCGTTCTACCTCTCCGTGACACGATTGCTGGGAGACCGGCGGACATCGAGTCGGCGTAACCCGTGGGCAGGATCACAGGGCACACGACTGGGCCACGCGTGCACCGGCGCGGCGGTAAATTCAAAGGGACGTAAGAGGTACGCCCATTTGCCCAGTTGTGTCATTCTGCTGACGTCAATGTATATGCAGTCAGTGGTCGGCAAGCGCTTAAACACTTAAACAAATATAATAAATAATAAAAATGAGCAGTAGGACTTTTGGGAGTATACAACACAAGTACAATGCACAAGATGCATTTCATTGAGCACAATAACACAACGTATAACCTTTAGGGCTTATGCATATGGGTGGCTTGATCTTTATAGAATAAAAACAGAAGCCTGTCAAAATCAATGACAAGTTGAAATATGTGACAGCTGTATGTGGCTGGATGCTGTTTTCAGGGACATACATCTCCAATGCAGGATTTCTGCATTTAAGCCCCTGAACGCATATGGCCACAAGTGTGAGCCCCTGTTTGGAACAGCATCCATCCACATACAGCTGCAGTGTATTTCAGATTGTCATTGACGTGACAAGCAACCGGCAGCAGGATGTATATTGCCCTGTGCCTCACTTGCACCCAAATACACAAGGTTTGTACATTGTACAAGACAAAACACCCATGTACATGGGTGTTTACAGAGTTTGAGTCTACTAATGCGAGTGTAGCATGTACATCTGCTGTGTGCATACAGTGTATACAGTAATGTCTGCTCACAGTAGAGGAGGGCAGAGGTACTGTAATTACACAACTGCTAATGGCTGGAGAGAGGAGGTGGTAGCTGTACATTTGCTAACAGCTGCTATTGGCTGTCAAAAAAATCCAGCCATTGATAAGTGTTTTTAAGCACAGTTGTTTTCTGTTGCTTCAACGTATGTGTGTTTCTTGCACACCAATTTAATTAAATTCTTTTAAATATAGTGCCTGGAGGGTCCACTTAGTCTGCCTTTAAAGTGGCACATCTGTAGCATGCATAGAACATGCTGCAGCAAAAATGACATTGCTTAAAAAAAAAAACGAGTCAAATCACATTTAAATTGACTCGCAGTTGCAATTGATAAAAAAATAAAATAAAACCGCGTGGGGTCTGGTATGGATTTTAAGGGGAACCCAATGCCAAAATTAAAAAAATCGGCATAGGGTCCCCCCAAAATCCATACAAGAAACTTATCCGAGCACGTGGCCTGGCAGGTCAGAAAGGGGGGATGAACGAGTACCCCCGAATCATACCAAGCCACATACCCTCAACATGGGGGGGGTGCTTTGGGGCAGGGGAGGCTCTGTCATCTGTTGATGGGGACAAAGGTCTCCCTTACAACCCTGGGCTGTGGTTGTGGGGGTATGCGAGCAGGGGGCTTATCGGAATCTAGAAGCCCCCTTCAACAAGGGGGCCCCTGATCCCACCCCCCCCCATGTGAATGAGTACGGGCCCTACCCATTCCCCAAAGAAGTGTCAAAAAGTAATAAAAACACTATGTTACTATAGTATTAAATTATTGTTATTGTAGTATTGAAAACAGGAGACGTGTGTTCATGGAAGTCTGTAAATCTCATAAAGTTTACAATATGATTGTACAATCTCCTTTAGATTTACCATCAACTATGGAATGCAAGGGCCTGCCTGACTGGATACAGAGTGATTGGATAGATATGTGTGTCCTTCTATTATATAGTTTTGGTAAATCTAAAGAAGATTGTACAGAGATTGTACAATAAGATTATATTATTTATGGCCACCTTTATTCACCTAAAATGAACTAGTTGCACTTTCAGAAAAAAATAGAGAAAGGATGCCCCAGGGATTGTGCGGGTGAGGGTCTATATGTATACAACAAGTACGGCAGTAATATGAAAATAATACATTTTATTAAATTGGTGCCATTGTTTTGTAACGGCAACCCAAACATTGTGTGCAAAAATGTGCAATAAACTTGGCAAAATGTGTGGTAAAAAATGTGCTAACAGCAACACACCAAGAAGCCCCATGAGCTACTCTGCCACATTTGTTGAGTGTAGGGCAGCTCTTTGAAATCAATGTACTGCCCTATGTGTGTCACAGGAAAAATGCAACAAAAAACTTGTGCTCCCAGTACACTAGATGTGAATGGGGCCTGAAAGTAAAATTGGTATGTTTACAATGACAGCTGAGCCTAGTGTCCCCATGTACTTGTATAAAGCTGGCCATACACTTCGCAATCTCATTGTACAATTTCCTTTCGATTTACCAAAATATTAAATAGGAGGACCCACCTGAACAATCAATTACATTTGTATGAAATCAGGCAGGCCCTTGCACTATATAGCTGATGGTAAATCTAATAGAGATTGTACAAGCAGTTTGTACAGCGTATGGCCACCTAAAGGAAGAAGTGGGTAAAAGTGGTGCTAATAAAAAAAGAGGTGGTACAGTAATGAGAGAGGTGTGGTACACAGAAATAAAAAACACCCTATTCTGTAATGCAGTAGGGCAGTGCATGATGGAATATGATGTTTCCTGTGTGGTCAGATGATGCTACAGGAAGTGATGGGCTCATAATGCATTTTTTTTAAATTTCGAACAGAGGTGTAGATTCAAAACTGCCCTGGACTAGGTAAAAGGAGGATAAGCATATTGTGATGACTTGGACAGAAAATACATTAGAAAAGGCTTCTGTTATTATGAAACTTAGCTTTTAAAGTGGAGCTGTAAATAGACCATAGTGTCAGTTTCATTAGGCTCATGAGTGAAAGCTGTGTGGCTCTTGTGTGAAAAGATTTATAAATAGACCTCATTTGAAATTCCAGATGAAAAGAAATAATTGCTTTTCAAATGATTTTTTTCTTCAGATCTTGTCTGAGATTTATTTCTGCAATGTGAAACAGTTAAATTGAGTTGCAATGAAAATCAATTTTTCACTAAAGAAAAAGGAGCATTGTATTATTATAAATAATCATGCCTAAACCATGAAAATACCATGTAAAGAAAGTTCAGTTTATTGGTACCATTACAATTAGGGTTTCACCGATACCTGAAACTGATACTTTCAGGCTCGGTTCTTTGAGCTGTCAGTGGGTATCCCCAGGGTTAAAGAAGTCCGGTAATTGGAGATGTAAAAAAAAATAAAAGCAGCCGGCAATGTTTATTAATAACATTGCTCAGCCCTGAAACACTAAAATAAAAAGAAACATTGTTTCTTTTTGTATATTTCTGTTTCTTCATCTGCAGATCAAAGAAATGAACAAATGTTCCTCTGTTTAACCCCTTAATAATCCTTAATTTACTCTAATCAGCCTTAATTAACTCCCTATTCTCCTCCATTTAATTATTATTTTCCTGTTTTTTTTTTCTTTTGTTTATGTCTATTTTATAAACGATAAACAATTAAAACTTTTTGTTTGCTTTGTTAGTAAATATTTTTACACATATATATTAACATATATTTACACATTTCACATTGAAAAAGTGCTATAAAATGAAAAAAATAAAAAATAATTTAATTTGTAAATAACTTTTCAATACTTTGTACTATTACTGACAGCTGAAGTTAAAACAAGTTAAAACAAGTTAAAACAAAAGAGTTGTGGTAGGTATTGGTAATTCGGCAAGTACTAAAAAAAAAAGTATCGGTGCAACCCTAATTACAATACTTTATATAGGACTACATGTCCCAGGAGGAGGAAAGGGAAGAAGATGCCTGAGCTTGGGGCAATCTCACGTGAGATGAGAAAGGTGACCAGAGTCTGGGCTGCAGGGTTTGAGAGCTACCTGTCATTAATGTTTGCCATGGTATTGGTGAGAGAATGGGCTGTCACATTTACAAAGAGGGCTAGGATAGGATAACTGGAGGATAGGGGTGTCACTAGGAGATATTGTCACTATAGAGTCCTAAGTCGCCAACAACAACACCAGTTTGTGATTTCAGAATGTCGAAAGTTGGTTTAATTACAGACTGAGAAATGGTGAGTGGCCATGGGTCACAATTTCAATACAGTTTGCAGACTCCATGACTGTGTGTGCACCCCCATAATCCTCAATGTCATGAACCCAAGCCCAGAGGTAATTTTTATATGGGCAGGCCGAAACAAACAAAAATGGCAGCTAAATAACACAGGCATCCAAATATCCCACTGGAGTGCATAACTTCCAGTGGGATGTTTCATGCTGCATGAAAATATCATTACACTGATATGCCTGTTTGACAATTCCACATCCTTGATATCAGCATATCATAATTTATAACTAAAAACGTTTTCTTGTATTACCTAAATTGCAGCAACATAAAATCTTTAAGGTATAATGAAATTTATATGTTTGTATAAAAAAGAAAACTGTAACATTGAAACTGTTACATTAACTGATTTTAGGTCTGCTATTAAATAAGCCACATCTGAATTAAAGCTTCACATTTGTATTTCACTAGGGCTACAATTTCCACTAACAATTTTTGGCCCCCACATAAATCACCCTGGAGTGTCACTTTGTTTTCACATAATTTGACTTTTCTTTAATTTTCAGATGTTATGAACTTTATACAAGAGAGATAAATTATACAAGTAGTGAGCTAGACTATTATAATTACAACAAAGAAACATTAATTGGTATTGTCATATGTCTTTGTACATTTACATGTCTTCTGTTATTTTTAAATACAGCACAGCATTAAATACACTTACTTGTCAGGTTGAATTTATTAAACAATACATTAAGTGTACTCATATTTATTAAACTTTAGTCAGGTAGAGTTGTAGCGTTGGCTCAATAATTGTATGCACATATGTAATGCTTTAATAGAAAAAAAGTGTTTTTGAAGAGGGATCAAGATTGTCAATTCAGACAATTTTTATAATGACCATATAAATGCCTAACTATCATTTACTGATTTTATTTCTAACACAAGCAGTATGTATAAATTGTATTTAGCTATTATTATATGCAGTAGGGCTTATATGCTTTGTACAAATGTACTTAAAGCGGAGTTCCACCCTAAAGTGGAACTTCCGCTTATCGGATTCCTCCCCCCCTCCGGTGCCACAATTGGCACCTTTCAGGGGGGAGGGGGTGCAGATACCTGTATAATACAGGTATCTGCACCCACTTCCGTGACAAATTATCCAAGCTGCCCCACCCCTATCCGGAGATGCTCCGTTGTGTCTTGGGAAACCCAGTTCCCAGGACACAGCGGGGACCAATAGAGGCGCGCAGCGCGACTCGCGCATGCACAGTAGGGAACCGGGCAGTGAAGACATTGCGTCTTCACTTCCTGATTCCCTGACAGAGGATGGCGGCGCGGCAGCCGAGAGACGAGCGATCGCTCGTCATCTTCTGCCGACACCGCTGGAACCTGGAACAGGTAAGTGTCCATTTATTAAAAGTCAACAGCTGCAGTATTTGTAGCTGCTGAATTTTAATTTTTTTTTTTCAGGTGGACCACCTCTTTAAGTATAGTGATATCCCTAAAATCTAAACTGCTGTGTTATCTAAATTTCACCCACCTCATATGGTTTTTAGATCCACTCCGCGAACAATCCAAAAGATATTGGATATAGTGGCAAAGATGGCACCTGCAAATGATTACCTTAGTGCCAACAAACATTTGGTGCAGTTTGAAACCATTCTAAAGAAGGCCTTTAAAAAACTCTAGGAAATGAGTGCAGCTGCTACCCAAAGAAATCTAGGAGGTTGGTAAATGCACTTCAGATTATACGTCTTGATCTTATTAACTCACTACAGTCTTGGAACAAAAAGAGAAAAAATCCAGCTTCATGTTCTCAATTAGAAGATCAAGAGAATTGTGAGCACTGTTCTAATCTCTGTATAAGAGACCTACCTAAATCAATAATAGACTTACTGTCTTCTGTTACTTCTTTTTCTAGGAAGCTTTCATTCTAGGAGCACCTGAATTCCTTATTGACAGATTTAAATTTGCATCCAAAATCCGTTAAATACTCATAATTTGGAAGAGCCTTTATCATCATAATATGTCTGCACTGCTCAAGAACAAAAGATTGGCTTTTACAAGCAGCATGTTAGGTAAAATTCCTCTCATTCCAAAATAATGCATACCAACTATTCACGGATCTTTCATTATTGACAGTAAAAAAGAGGAGAGCAATGAAGCCCTATGTATCAATCCTAAAATCAAATGAAATATACTACCCTAGGAAATTCCCAAATAATAACATCACCTGCTGAAGCCCATTATTGCTTGGAGAACATGCAACGTTGTGAAAATTCTTCATCATCCCTCACCCTGGATAAGAATCAATCATCCTCACCACCAGGGTTACCTCAACCTTGCAGATCACTACTGCATTTCAGTTTGGATTCATTCACTGAGAGGTACTTTGGACTTAGGCTGAGTACACCTTATGGTCTCGATTCCAACAACTAATTACTACAAACCCTATACAGTCTTAACTTATGTTAAAGCAATAGTAAACCGCTGAAGAAAAAAAACCCTGCATGACAATTGCATAATGTGCTAGTATGCATCTCATACTAGCACATTATGAAATACTTGCCTTAGAACAAAGCTCTTGCAGCCTGACCCGGTCAGCGCTGAGAGGGCTGACATGTTGCCTCACCTATTGTTTCGGGGTCGCTGGCTCCGGCACTGTGAGTGGCCGAAGCCGCGATGACACAATTGAGTCCTCCGTTCCGGAAATTTCCGGAATGATATGCCAGACCTTTGCCGGACCTTCACTGCACATGCACTGCTGACGTCAGCAGCTGCATGCAGGGTGAATATCTCCTAAACCATGTAGGTTTACGAGATATTAATTTTACCTACAGGTAAGCCTTATTATAGGCTTACCTGTAGGTAAAAATTACCAAGTATACAACTGCTTTAAGTAGACCTGTTCTTAAAATTATATGTTGATTACCTAAAAATGTTACTGTTTAACTAATTCATTAAAAAAAAAATTGAAATTATTTTTGAACTAGATACTGACCTCTGCACCTAAATAGCCTAAATAAACCATGAGGTACAGTTGCTAACCTCATAGGAGAACAAAGAAAGACTCTTATTGCATTTAGATGCCCTGTGCAGCTAACCTACAAATGTAGAGTAAAGGACCCAGAAGGAAGATATGAAATTTGTGCTGGCTATATCCAGGACAGACCAGTCACTTTGGCAACTTATTATACCCCCAATACAGGACAACTGGGCTTCATGAGACAACTCTTGTGGATGATACACAGTACCCGTAAAGGTGTTCCGATAGTTAGCAAAAACTCATATCATTGTCAGTCAAACATAACCCAATCCAGGGACTTCAGAGATTTATTTAAATGTTATCATTTGGTAGACACCTGGCGGGAATTACACCCCACTGTCATTGGCTTTAATTTTATTTCCACCCTCACAATTCCTTCACTTGAATTGACCACATTTTCCTTTTACACACCGCCTTACCATGCTTAAAATCTGTGTCTATTCTTTCTAGCCCCTGGATAGACCATGACACTACCATCATCATTAACAGTTGATGACAACTAAATCTTTTATATTGCAATACAGTATATGCTTTGTGACTCCTTGCTTAGTGATTCAAGTGTGGCCATACTTTACACTCAACACCTCATCAATATGTTCTGCAACAAATCTATGGGAGGCCTACAAAGCCAAGGTATGTTAATTCAACAAGGATCTTGATAAAAAAACTAGGAGGCTAGAATTTAAGAATGTAGTTTTCTAAGGTATCCTCTTGTTTAATGCTAAACGCCAAGTATTTTTTTTTTCATCATGTAATGGGGCTGTGCACTGCTTATGTTCATAGGTTAACTGCTCGTTTAGGTCTAGGGGTTCGGAGGGCCAAGATATACTCACCTAATCCTCTGATCATCCTAGCACAAGATCGGTCCCTATGGCTTCTGCCCAGCACCCCCTTCCACACAGTCCAGCGGTCTTTGGTAGACTATTCCTAACGTCATCACACCCATAAACTAGCTCTGGATGTGAAGACATCGGGAAAGGTCCACCGCTAGATGTAGGGGAGCACCATTTTAAGAAGGAGAAAAGTATCAGGTGTGTATAGGTGCTGTGTTCACCCCCAGATAAAGAGAGCAGTTAACCCATGAAATGTCTGCACAGCCCCACTGCATGAGAAAAAAAATTGCCTGGAGTTGTGCTTTAAGTCAAATCTGACAACAGAAAAAAGAGCTATTCTCAATCAGAAAAGAGTTATTTTTTTGTCTTACTTGCCAAGCAGAAAACTACATAAATTGGGTACGACATAGTTATGCCAAGGAAAACAAACCTGACTTCCTGCTAGCATCCAAACAGCTAGCACCTACAAACCCTTCAGGTTAAAAACCTCAAATGGCTCCCTCACCTCAAATCCTGTCAAAATCCTTCAGACCTTCATATGCCATTTAAAAGACCTATATTAGCTTGCCTGCCATCACAAATTCTCTTTCAGAAGGAAAAACAACAACAGAAGTTATCCAGGCAATTAAAACTCTCAAAGTACAAACAATTGAGTCCAGGCTGCTTCAGAGCAGGGTGTTGTAAAAAATTGTAAATTGCGGATGTACCCGCTCTATGGTTATATGATCTGTGCACTTACTGAGCGTGTCACCTTGGAATATCACAGGTCAAGATTATCAACACTGGCACTTTGTTTGCACTGATGAACTATTTAATGCACTGGCACTTTATATTTAGATGTGCATAATCGATCACATTCAATTTATTATATAGAAGCAGTGCTAAGTTTATTTTTGTATATATGTTGTAAAAAATGTCCATTCCCTTTTCTCTCAGCTAATGTTATGCGAGAAGACAACCTTGTTACAACAGCCTTATCGGCATCTATTTGCATATTTGCTGGCAATCAAGTAGGATTCATTCCAAGGAGGCAGGTGGGAATTAATATTTATCATATATTCTTCTTGCTCCAAATGGGAAAAATGAAAGGCATCCTTCTAGTTCTTCTGTCTTTAGATGTGAAAAGAGAATTGAGGGAGAATCCCCTATGGGTTGGACTTTTAAGGCGTGAAATATGTAACCCCAAATAAAATTAAAAATTGTTGAAAATAGGAAAAACGTTTATTACAAAAGATGCAAAACATCCAAAAATAAAGAATTTCACATGTATGACAATATAAAAACCTGGAACATATTGCAACAAAACTTGGTATAGTACAAGCTAATAATACATTTTGTGTCAAGTTCTCACACTGACGCGTTTCGGATATATGTGCTTTACTCCTTCCTCAAAGGTGAGACTATAACATCATTCCTATTATGTATAGAAAAATGTCAGATCAGGTAATATGTCAGAAATGCAAATCTTTATATAATGATTACATCTTGAATCAAAAAGATCCATACAATTGCATATAAGTAAGGAAGAAAAAACTCACATTGAAAATACACCAAGTAGGGGGACGTTCCAGTACAATTTAAAAGAAACGGCTGGGAGGAGGAGCTTCTTCACTTCTATAGCCTCAAAAGAGGTCGATTGAATATCGGTAGTGTACAGATGCCTAGTCAGCTAAATGGAGCTCAATGGTTGCTCCAAAGGCTGGGTAGAGTGCATCTGTCCCCGCAAGGGGGGAGTGATCGCTGGGGGGGCGCTTGTAGAGCACACTGGGGTCGGAAAATATGAAGAGAGAACCCTACAAGATGAAACATAGATATATATCAAAACAATAGGTAAATACCTTTAAATGTTGAAGAGCATAAAAAAACGCTAATTTGTACCTGTTGGTGGCTCTTAACTTGTTACGCCCTGATTTAAATGTCTCCAAATTTGGAGGGTATCGACCAATGGCTCTAGAAAGAAATTGTCAAAAAAGGCGTTGGTATAATGGATGGATGAGCAAATGCTCCCCCCACAAAGACTAATGCATCCTTGAGTTTTGGTCTCAAATAATTTTCAAAGTTGCATAAAGCAATGTATATCTATGGGATAGATGGGTCTCCCGTATTATGAGGGGGAGTGAGGAGTTTATATAAAGCATGAATAAGAATCAAATATATGGCCCATATACCGCTATATCTGAATAGCGAATGCAATAAAGTCCAGAAAATAGGGGGGGGGAGAGAGGGGGGTTTCCATAATTAGTAATAACTTTGGACTAATTGTAATGCAGAGAAGGGGGGGGGCGTAAAAGGAAGAAAAATATTTTCAATTTAAAATAAGTATGAATGTAAAAAAGGGGTTAATTACCTTAGATCAACAGAACGCTGTTTGCCTCCTCCTCAGTCTGATGGTTGCAGATTCTGAGTGGGGCAAAACAGCGTGTATATATATGGGCTCAAGCCCTGCAGTCAGCTGTACCGAGTACAGCTGATTACTGCAGGGTGTAGGAACTACGAGTCTCTCTAGACCCGGCCCCCCGAGTGCTGCGCGCGCACCCGGGTCCCGCGCACCAATGAATGGTTGCGCAACGTGACCCGGGCACGCCCACAGCTCCCGCCGGCACGATCAGCTTCACCGGCGAACAGCGCATGCTCGCCGGGTGAAGCAATATGGAGTCCCGGCGTCAAATGACGCCGGGAACTCCTACATTGCCGTCACGTCCATGGGAAGTGGGCGCGACGGCTGGGCGTGCCGGGCGGCCTACTGGGCGTCCCCTGGAGATACAGCGATCCATGTATGTGAGATATTGTAATGTTTAGCTGGAAACTCCTTCGTCCAGGCGCCTCGCAGTGTGGAATGTATTCTGGAAACAGAAAATGGAGGGGGAGAGATATGTCATAAATTACAATTAGAAAGATAACAGTAATTGACATTTTTGCATGGAAAACAATGAGTATACATTCTTACATGGAAATCAATGAATATACATAACAAGGGAACATGAAATCACATAAGGGGAAAAGAAAAACATTTTGCATGTATTATTCTAATGCCATATAGTGTATACAGAGTAGCCATGATAAAGGCATATCTAAAAGAATTGTTTCTTTATAAACTGTGTTGAGGAGAGGTTGCACAGGCACACTCAAGAAACAGTATGCGGGCAGGATGGATGTCCTGATGTTGATGGCATCATGCAGTCATCGCATGTATTTAAAAATCTGCATCACGTATCATATGTGTATCACAAGTCGATGAGGGGCTGGATTGTAAGGTTGGTGTTGGAAATATTTGAATCCAAAATATAATAGAGGTTCTCTTAGATAGTTATTTTTCCATCCCTCCGGATGAAAAACCCTCTAAGAAGGGTTTAAACCAAATTGCTTCGTTCAAGCCAGGGGCTTGATTGGCCCTTAGTTTAAAAATCCAGCGTGATTCCAATTGGAGAAGGATTTTATTCCAATCACCCCCCCTTGGATTGGGGTGGATACGGTCAAGAATAAGGAATTTGATTTTGGGGAATTTGCCCCCATGGACAATTGTTGTGTGTCTCCCAAGGGGGAGATCAGGATCACACATCCGCATACTGTGAATGTGTCTGTACGCCCTTTTCCAGAATTCTAGTTTCGTCTTCCCTATGTAAAAGCATGAGCATTCGCATTTCAATAGGTATATGACTCCTAGGGTCTTACAGTTCGCAAAGTGTCTCGCCCTGAATATACTACCATCAGGTAGTTCAGGATTTTTTTCCACCCACATGAATCTACAATATCTGCAAGATCCACATCTAAATGTACCTTTATATTTGCAGTGGGTTTTCCTATCTCTATTGAATTCACTGCTAGTGATCTGATCTCTCAGAGAGGTAGCTCTTTTAAAGGTAAAAAGAGGTTTTTCAGTGACATATGGACCTAATGTGGGGTCTTCAGTAAGGAGGTGCCAATACTTCTGTACAATTTTCCTAATTTGTTGTTCCTGGTTGTTGAACCTTGATATAATCCTGAGGGGGTTGCTATCATTTTTAGGTTTTTTTGAATATAGTAACTGGTCCCTATTGCGTATACAGGCTTGTTGGTATGCCCTTTTTAAAGAGGCATGTGAATAGCCCCTTTCCAAAAGGCGGTCACGTAGATTATCTGCCTCTTGTTTAAAGATTTGATCGTCGGCGCAGTTCCGCCTAATTCTCAGGAATTGTCCATAAGGTATGGAGTTCAGCAAAGGTTGGGGGTGGAAACTGGTCGCATGCAAAATTGCATTACCGGCGGTTGGTTTCCTATACAATTTCGTAAGTAATTTGCCTCCTTCACCTTTGTAGATCTCCACATCTAGGAATGCAATGCTGCTTGGATTGTGTGACATAGTGAAGTTTAAGTTGAAATCGTTTTTATTCATCCTGAAAAGACATTGCTCGAGTAGATGTAGGGGGCCGTCCCAGACGATGAAGATGTCGTCGATGTACCGGTACCACCCCAGAATGTGGTCCGTGTACATCGACAAGTCTTCATCGTCCAGGAACATCTGCTCCCACTCCCCCAGGTACAGGTTGGCGTACGATGGGGCACAACAAGTCCCCATCGCCACCCCCTGCACCTGGAGGTAGTGGGAGCCGTTAAAAGTGAAAACGTTATGCCCTAAGATGAATTCAAGCAGGGAAATTATAAAGTCGCCGTAGGGTGGATCAACTTCCCTATCCTTCCTCAGAATGTGTTTGATTACTGCTATACCTCTATCATGGGGTATGGAACTATAAAGCGCCTCGACATCAATAGTAACCAGAAGTGTATATTCTGGTATGAGGAGGTTATCTAAAATTTGTAGAAAGTGCATGGTATCTTTCACATAAGAGGGAAGCCTGATGACGTAAGGTTTCAAAAAATCGTCTATTAATCGACTGGCGTTTTCACTTATTGATCCTACCCCCCAGTTTTGAGTTCTTGTAACCTATTGCAAATGCTGACTACTTCAAGGTCTAAGACTGCTGTTCTCCTATTGTATTCATCTATTAAAATTTCCATTAGATTCCGTGAACAGATCTTTAAGACTTTTTCCCACCTTATTTTGAAGTCAGAGTCCAGACCTTCCAGGGTCGGGAAGATCTGGACTCTGAGTCCGAGGGGGTTAATGTCCTCTTTGATATAGTCCTCAAATGATCTGGAATGCCAGAACAGAGTGGACTTTTTTTCCAAAATTTTGGAGAGTCTAAAGAATAGGGATGATATCTCAGCATCAATCTCCTCCTTACTACCAAATTCTTTCAGGTATCCCTCCATCAGGGATTTCCATTCATTTCCCGTAAATTCAGTCATGTCCCAAAAGTGGTGATCTCTTTCTAGTGAGTCTAAGAAAACTATAAAGGAGAATCTAGGGGTTACTATTGTGAAAGCACCCCAGATGTCCTGTATTAGTAAATATTTCAAAAGTGTGTCTATTGTTAGCCAAAGGCGGGGAGCGGTATCTACTACCAATATAAAAGGAAAAAATGTAGGCTAAACAAGGGACACACAGGAGTATATCATACTCAAGGGGGAAAAAAGTTTTACAGTTTACGCCACATCCTATAGTAGAGAGAATTGAGGGAGAATCCCCTATGGGTTGGACTTTTAAGGCGTGAAATATGTAACCCCAAATAAAATTAAAAATTGTTGAAAATAGGAAAAACGTTTATTACAAAAGATGCAAAACATCCAAAAATAAAGAATTTCACATGTATGACAATATAAAAACCTACATCAATATGTGCAATGACATCCTAAAAAACCAACACTGGTACCGTCGCATGCCCAGCGGTATTGTTGACAAGTTCAATGGGGAATTCTATACACTCATTGATTCCGCTTTCGGGAATAATATTATCACCAAACAACTTTGGAACTTTATACGCAACAACTTTCCCAAGGTACCAACATTTTATGCACTCCCGAAGGTACACAAAAATGCAGTTAACCCACCTGGGAGACCTATTATTTCCGGGGTAGGATCAATAAGTGAAAACGCCAGTCGATTAATAGACGATTTTTTGAAACCTTACGTCATCAGGCTTCCCTCTTATGTGAAAGATACCATGCACTTTCTACAAATTTTAGATAACCTCCTCATACCAGAATATACACTTCTGGTTACTATTGATGTCGAGGCGCTTTATAGTTCCATACCCCATGATAGAGGTATAGCAGTAATCAAACACATTCTGAGGAAGGATAGGGAAGTTGATCCACCCTACGGCGACTTTATAATTTCCCTGCTTGAATTCATCTTAGGGCATAACGTTTTCACTTTTAACGGCTCCCACTACCTCCAGGTGCAGGGGGTGGCGATGGGGACTTGTTGTGCCCCATCGTACGCCAACCTGTACCTGGGGGAGTGGGAGCAGATGTTCCTGGACGATGAAGACTTGTCGATGTACACGGACCACATTCTGGGGTGGTACCGGTACATCGACGACATCTTCATCGTCTGGGACGGCCCCCTACATCTACTCGAGCAATGTCTTTTCAGGATGAATAAAAACGATTTCAACTTAAACTTCACTATGTCACACAATCCAAGCAGCATTGCATTCCTAGATGTGGAGATCTACAAAGGTGAAGGAGGCAAATTACTTACGAAATTGTATAGGAAACCAACCGCCGGTAATGCAATTTTGCATGCGACCAGTTTCCACCCCCAACCTTTGCTGAACTCCA
>CM053027.1:434157880-434317280 GCA_028564925.1 Lithobates sylvaticus
AGAGGGTCTGGCCAAACTAGCCCACATTATTGAGCCATTTGCCAATCAATGAAGTGCAGAGGGTTAGCTGTCCACCACCCCCCCCCAAAACCCTAGTTATTGCCAATGTCCCATCAGAAGTGGGGGGATTGATGGGGGGGGTGAGTAATCTGTGAAGGGGAGCCTCTACTTTTCTGTGCAATACTTTCCAGCCTCCAATTTTATACAATGCTCTTGTTCCAAGATGTTGATTGTCTAATCTGCTTGCAATGTTTAGGTGCAAAGTGACTAATTTTTTTTTTCTGGTTTCACTCCACAGTTCCCTTCCACGCCACAGGAATGGCAGACTGTGGCCTCCCACTTTGCCAGCCGTTGGGACTTTCCTAACTGCGGAGGGGCAATTGATGGGAAACACGTCCGCATCGTCCACCGCCCAACTCGGGGTCCTACTATTATAATTATAAAGGGTTTAATAGTGTAGTGATGTTGGCGGTGGTGTCGGCAACATACGAGTTTATGTATGTGGACGTGGGGATGAACGGCCGGATATCGGATGGTGGGGCCATTACGCACACGGAGTTCTACTGGCGTCTCCAAAGTGGCAGTCTGTGCTTGCCACCTCCAGAGGAGAATGCCGAAGGACTCCCCTTCGTCTTTGTCGCAGATGAAGCGTTTGCGTTGACTCCCCATGTGATGAGGCCGTTCCCGATGAGGACCCTCACCCCAGACCAGAGGGTCTTCAACTACAGGCTGTCCAGAGCCAGAAGAGTGGTGGAGAACGCTTTTGGCATCCTGGCCAGCCGCTTCCGCCTGTTCCTGACGGCATTTAACTTGGCGGAATACAAACTGAACCACATAGTTCTTGCCTGTTGCATATTGCACAACTTCCTCAAAAGACATAACAGGAACTATGTGGTGCCCGTTGGCCCAGATGTGGAGGGCCCTCCAAATGCGGACCTCACAGCCCTTCGAGTGGCACGTCCAGGCTTGCCCCCTCTAAATGCCGTGTGGTCCGGGACCAATATATGGAGTACTTTGTGGGTAGGGGGGCCATTGCTCTGCCTGACGATGTGTGAGAGGCATTTTTTTAATAAATCTGATATTTTAACCAACCTATGATTTCTTGTCATTTCAGTCTTCTTTTTAGCTTATTTTACTTTGACATTTTTTCCCTTTGCCTTCGACAGTGGGAATGCACTTTCTGGGCAAAAGGAGGTAACAGTCTCTTCTTCCCAAAAAGATTATTCTCATGTTGTGTGTTTGCTACCTAATCTTTGGTCTAGAGAAGGTTTGTCCTGCATAACTGACACCCAAAATTCTCCTTTTCAGCACCAGGTCTGACATGTGTGTATTCTCCAAAATGCTGTGCTCTGTGTTTTCGTACAAAGCACTGTGGGTGTCATTTACATAAGTCAAATCCGCTATGCTCTACAAGTGCATTGAAAAAGTTCCCAGGGAAAGAAAATTGCAGTGCAAAGTGGATTTGCCTTTAGTAAATAACACCCATTGCCCCCCATATCCTTTTCATTTTACATACATAATGCATTGTGTTTTTTTAAATAAGGAAGCCACACATTTAGAAAAATAAAAGTTTACTAGGAAAACATTCACAAGTGCGTTACAATCTTCACGCCAAAACTGACAACATCTTGGTTATTTACAACATTGTTTACAAACATTCCGCAATTGGTAAAAACCAGGCATGGAGCAAAACAGAACCTAGGAACTTGGAAAGTTCAACTTTGTAAAGTGAAGACAAGATCAGACATGACTATATGTTCAAAGTGAGTTTGATCTTGCCTTCATCACATGGGGGGGTCACCCCCGAAAAGTGGAAATTTGGAACATGCACACAATTTGGGTCTGAAAATGGTCATTAGATGGTAAAACACATGCCTAGAAGCTTCAAAGTGCCATTTTCCATCATGGGGATGAATGGACGTTTTTTGGGGGTGCAACCCCTTCACCACAACCACTTTCGTAGTTCGTAAAGTGTTTGCACCCCCAAAAAAACGTTGCCATTCATCCACCATGGTGGGAGCTAGCACATGTGGACACAATGTGTGCATGTTCCAAATTTCACACAGTTTTTAAGTTGCAAATGTGTTCAGAAGCTGGCACAAATGTGTGTTAATTACTTGGTGCGTTTTCATATTTTTCCTAAAACATCAATGATGTTCTTCAATTTTTGTTGAACATCATTGATGTTTTGCTTTATGTAATCTAGATCTCGATTGCAGACCATTATCTCTCCGATGAGTACGTGGGCACTCTCTGTGGTAAAGTGCGATTTTTCTTCCACAACATCCACGTCACCTAAAAACCACAAACAAACAAAAATGGGGTGTTGGAAATGAGGCAGCCATACATGGATTAGCTTACCAGTAGCTGTGTTCTCCAACACTCACCTGTTGTGGTGACAATTTCTCCAAGTTCGATGATCTCTCCTTCCTCCTCCTCCTCCTCTGCTTCTGCTCTTTCCTCTTTTTTGGGAGGTGTTGGTTTGGGGGTTTCCTCAGACGGCCCAAGTTTTCGCTCCCCTATGAGAATGTACAAAAGGAAGATTTAGCAACACAATCTATTGAGGGCAGAAATAGGAAATGACAAACATTGCTTGAAAGTGACGGACACTATTTTTGTTTGGCCAGTTACAAATGTCAACTACATGAATGTAGTCACTTTGTAAAGGTGCTAAACTGACTAGCTTTTGGTAGAAGTTTGTGTGATGGAGACCCCCCTCTAGTATCCACTGGAGCACATGTGTGGAAAAGTCTAATAAAAAGTGGGTTTGGGTGTCCCAGCACTAGTGCTCTCGAGTCCAGATGGGTAAACAGCTACTGGGTGACCTCTCCTTTACATTGAATAAATTGGCTTTACATTCTGGATGACATTTCTAGGGAGAACAAACTTCCTTTCCCCCAAAAAAACACCAAACATCGTATTATAAGTGGCCGCACGATCGAGGTTGCGTACGATCGAATGGACACACACACGACCATGACAGTGGCAGAAAGATCGAGGCTGAGTACGATAGAATGCACAGACGAACATGAAAGTGGCCATTTTGGAATGTACAACTTTGTAAAATCAAACCACATGGAGCAGTATGCAAGCAAGAAATCAAACACAAAACACAACTACTTACTTTTTTGAAGAATTCGCTTGATCTTTCTGTACTGATCGGCCTCCCTCAGTTTCAGGTCTGACCAGCGTTTCCTGAGTTGCTCCTTGGATCGTTGTACCCCCAAATGATTGTACAGCCTTCTCACAACTTTAGACATGATCTTGGCCTTGCGGACATTGGGGTTGAGGTAAGGCCCATACTTCCCATCATAGTCGCTCCTCTTTAATATGTCCACCATCTCCAACATTTCTCCAAATGACATATTGGAGGCCTTGAATTTCAGGCTCCGGGATCGGGACGTTTGTGCCTCCGGACTTTCCTCGTCCACCTCCTCGTTGGGGGGATATTTGGGGCGCACCTGCTGTGTCCCCGCCATGTGCTCTCCCACTGCGCCGTAAAGAGAAGGGGTGGGGAATAGACGAGAAAGATCGTCAGGGGCGGGCGGAGTTTGACGCATGCGCACTGTATATAAAACGTCACACGCCTGTGTCGTAGCCACGATCTGGGAGACGAGGGGAGAGAAAGCTCACGCACGAGACGATCGCTACAAACGAAGGTACAATTTGACGTTGGTACATAACTAGCCTAGACTGATTAGAACTTGAGGCTTCTTTATGGATAAGATTAGGAGAGTTTAGGCTGACATTATTTATATTGTTTTGTGTGGCGTTGTGTCTTGCAGAGGTGATGGAGGCCTTCTACAACGTGAGCTTTCTCCCACACTTCATTGATAAATACCGGCAATTCCCCTCTTATGGCAGGCGAAACACAGGGATTATAGCAACAGACCAAAGAGGTACGCAGCCCTGCTGAAACTGGTGGCATTTGTAAAGCCTACCCTGCCCATGGCAACCGTCGCAAACTTAAAAGTGAAGATCACCAACATGAAGAGTACCTATTTCCGGGAGCGCAATAAGGTCCTGAAGTCACAAGCATCTGGAGCTGCAGCAGCTGATGTCCATGTCCCCACGCTCTGGTACTATGACAGGCTCCACTTTCTCAAAGACCAGGCTACTGTCAGGAAGTCACTCTCGACTCTTCCTTGCACGCGTCCTTCCACGCACGCCACCCCGCGTGAGGCTTCCGAGGACCAACCTGGGCCTTCCAGTCTGGAAGATGTGCAGGTGCCCAGCTTGTTCCAGGTATAGTAGTTTTGTAACCAGTTTGGGAATAATGAATGATGTTCAGTTAATTCAGGATCCCCAATTGCTTCTTTCCTAACGTGATTGACATATCAACAGACAGTGGTGTGGGAGACATTTTTGGGAAGAATCTAAACTGCAGGGCTGAGAATTGTATGGTTTTGTATTTGAAAACATTTTGCAACAGTCACTAGATGAGAATTGTGTGTGTTTGATGAACAAATAACTGAAACTATGTCCCTTTTTCATACACAGGAAGACCTCAGCCAGGAGGTGGCTGTGGAAGGTGGCAGTCAGGAGGAGGCAGGGGGGTAGTGGCAGCCAACAGGGGGGTAGGCGTAGGAGCCTGACTGTCTCCCAAGTCCCTCCCCTCCGCCTTCCCTACAGAAGGGCGAAAAAACATGGGGGAGGTGGGAGAGTCAGCGCTCCAGCTGATAAAAGATGCCTCAGCCTCCCTCTATGCCACACCCACCTACGAGGAGGCCTTTGCCTCCTTGGTTACCAGTAAATTTACGGGTATGGAGGCGGGGCAACGCAGCATGTGTGAGGAGGTCATCCTCAAAATACTAAATGAGGGGATGGCTGGGGAGATGACTCCCCTCACACATGTTTGCGAGAGTGACCTTGCTCCGCCTCCTCCTCCTCCTTCTGCCACCCCACCAGCACCAGCACCAGCACCACGGCGTGGAAGGAAGCGTACAAGGAAGACAAGAGAGTGATGACCTTGATTCAGTCTGGTCTGAGAGAAGATGGAGCCTCTCGTAGTACCAGAGCCTGGGGACCTAGATGGCATCTGCTGCAGTTCCGGATGTTTTGGACTTCAGGACCAGATTGCGCTCCCTTATTATTTAGATAGGTACTCTTCATGCCCCCAATTGTTTAAGTGTGTAAAATGATGGTTGCCATGGGTGTCCAAGGCTTTGCAAATTCCCCAAGTTTCACCATGGCTGCGTTCCTCTTTGGTTTGTTGCTGAGACCTAAATAAATGTTTTTTTGATTTGAAATAATCATTGACTATTGTGTTTTACTTTTCTACAATGACAGTTTTTCTTTGAGTAGGCAGGTACATTTCACTAATCCTAAAGTATAATTAACAAGGGGCACCAACAACCAACAAACTCCTAGTATATTTAAGCAAGAAATACAAATGTTAATAATGTGGTTTTGCTAAGTTGAGACATACAAACCCCCTCCAAAAACAAAAAAAAAAATCCTTCAAATATGTATTCCCCAAAAAAAAAAAAAAAATCATGGTAAAAAAATAAGAAAGATTGTATTACGATCTGAGTAAAAATAAACATGTAGTGTATAAATGCTGAAAAGTAATAAAGAAGTAAGTTTGTGAGAAGTGCGGGTGAATAGGAGCAGCTAAAAGATGTCATTCTTGTTGCATTGTAAAGAAAAAGAGAATGCGCTGCATTAAAGACATTTTAACATTGCAGCGTGACGAATGTGCTGTGTCGATTAGGAAAGGTAGTTTTACCTGACCGAGCGCTTCCGTCACAGAATTTCTTCAGAGCATGCGTAGCACTTTGTCCGTCGGACAAGCGTACACACGCTCGGATTTGGTGTGATCGGACCGGGTTGACGGCAAATCTTTCCAGCAGGAGATAAGACTTTGTCCGTCGGACAAACCGACGAACACTGTCCGATGGTGCATACACACGGTCTGATTTTTCAACACCTTGTCCGATCGGACCAAATCCATGAAAAAGTTCGACCGTGTGTATGGGGCTTTAGTGTGGTCAGTTTTGCTGGGAGCACAGCCTACCTGTCCTCCAATGGCCAAGGCTTGTGCTGACACATGTCAGGTCTTCATTGAGAAGATGAGTGTTCTGCTGTTTCCCTGGTTCTTGCTAACACATCCCCTGCAGTCTACTCCCCCACCTTTCTAAGTCCCCTGTGAAGCTGAGAACATTATCAGGCCATTTATCACTTAGATCACTTATAAAGGAAAAAAAAAGAGTTTTCACATACTCTCTAAAGCCCCACTCAAGCAAAACGTTGCTTTTAGCTTTGTTAAGTCGGATTTGTATTTTCAATTATGGAGATTTCCTCTTACTTCTGGTCCATTTTGTGCATGTCAGCCTAAAATGCAAATCTGACTAAATTCCACCAACAAAGATACAGAAAAAAAACCAACAAAGGTGTACCTTTATTAAAGGATATCTTCCTTTAATAAAGGTACACCTTTGTGGGTTTTTTTTCTGTATCTTTTTTCTGTATCTTTATCTAGCTGCAATAGTGCCTATGGAGACTAATCTCTGCTGTGTGGCAGTTTATCTAGCTGTGCTAAGGAGCGGAAATGCTGTTTTTTACTTTTCCTTGCAGATGAATGGGAAGCGGCCACTGCATTCAGTAAAATATGGGCTGGTAATAAGATTAAGATAAGAAAGAGCCCGACTGGCTGGTTGAGTAAAATTCCTCCCTTCTTGTTTTTCCACCTCAGAAGTGGTGATAGCTGTGAGAAAAAATGAAAAGCTGCCATCCGATGAGGAATGAATTCCCTTACTTCTCCACAGACCAAGCCAGACCTGATAAAAGTTACATTCCTAACAGTTTGTAGCAGATTAATATATACCTATGTTGGTTCTGATAGTAAAGTGTCGAAACACACGTGCATCTAAGTTTGTTGCGTATGGGACTGCGTAGCTGCAGACCTATTAGGATGCTCATGCTGATCCATGTCCACAGTCAAAATTTCCTTCAATGGGCACCTGAGCATCAGAACTGGACAACGGAGCAATGGAAGAAGGTGGCCTGCCCTAATGAGTTCAAGTATGGTTTTAAGAACAAAACAACGGATTTGAGGTGTTGAAATTTCCAGATCTCAATCTAATCGAACATCTGTGGTATCTACCGGAAAAACAAGTCAGACCCATGGAGACCTCTCCTTGAAACTTAAAGGATGTAAAGGATCTGCTACTAATGACTTGATGCCAGATACCATAGCATACCTTCAGAGGTCTAGTGGATTTCATGCCTTGACAGGTTATGGGTGTTTGTTTACCAAAGGGCTGGAACAATAATGAGTGTCTAGAGTCAATAGTGAAGCGTGGTTGAGGTTCCTTGCAAGTTTGGGGCTGCATTTCTGCAAATGAACTTGGAGATTTGGTCAGGATCAATGGTATCCTCAATGCTGATAAATACAGGCAAATACTTATCCAGCCTATCAGGAAGACATGTGATTGGCCCAAACAATGACCCCAAGCATACAGTCAGTCTTATTAAAGTGATACTAAACACACACTGTTTATTTTACAATGTCCCTTCTATTTCTGTATGTAAATGATGACACTGTAAATATTTTAATAACAAAAAAATCTAAATACCATTTTCCTAAGCAATATACAGCTGTCACATGACCTAGCTCTTTCCCAGCCTGTCTGCAAGGAAACATAAGCAGGAGGTGCTTCTGGTCCAATGTTAAAAATAAAAAAAACAGCCTTTGGAATACAGAGTAAAAATAAATAAATAATATCACCGTTGACTGTTTTAAATTGGCATACAAATATATATTTGAAATCAAATCTTTATTATTTTGTGGAAATAATATGATGTAGGAAGATTTCTGCCAGTCACAGGCTGTGCCATGCCCCTCTAGCCTGTCTTAAATAAGAGGGAGGTGAAGCAACCATTATTCTACATATAATATCCTACCCCCATTGTGTTTAGCTGGTTTGCAGGCGTAGAATAGGAGGAAGGGAGGGAGTGGGCTGTCATTTACCACTGTGTATATGCCCACATGTGTGACTCTATAGTCACATGGGCTGCTCAGATACAATATGATAGGGAAGAAATGTTGCCACTACAGCTACAAAATGCCTAGTTGTTTGGAGACATGAACAGAAGGTGGAGATAGAGAGCTGCAAGATCAACCAGGTTTTTTGCAGAATATAGAAAATGAATTGCATAGTGACTGAGTGAGTATGAACAGCATGTAATACAGCATTTATTGTTAGTTTTCTATGATGTGGGTTTAGTGACACTTTAAGATCTATCTTCAGTGTGAAAAAGAACAAGGAGTCCTGGAAGTAATGGTTTGGCCCCCACATAGCTCTGATCTCAACATCATCTGTCTGGGATACATAAAGAAACAGACGGATTTGAGACAGCCTATATCCACAGAAGATCTGTGGTTAGTTTTCCAAGATATTTGGAGCAACCTACCTGATGAGTGCAAGTATACCTAGAAGAAATTATGCTCTTTTGAAGGCAAAGAGTGGTCACACCAAATTTGATTTCCATTTCTCTTCTGTTCATTTACTTTCCATTTTGTTAATTAATAGAAATAAACTGTTAACACTTCTAGTTGTGAAAGCATTCTTAATTTACAGCATTTTTTCAAACCTGCCAAAAACCTGTCGGTGGTCCTTACTGGTGCACTGCTATCACTGCTTTCTGTCGAGGCATGGGTGTCCCTATTGTCGGCTTACTCACTGTCCAATGGCCCAGTGGTATTCCACCATCCTTCTGTCACTTTAATCCTTGTAAGTACATTTCTTAAAATTTTATAATACATTTTCTGGGTTTGGCTTACTAGTCTATTCAGGTTTTGCGCTGTCTTTTCTTTCCTTTATTTGCATTAGATGGAGCTCCCCCTCCAGATCACACAGCAGAATTCCATGCTTAGTTAGATCAATTTTTTTCTTAATGAGTGTTGGGCTACCCATACCCCTGTGTGTCCTCAGGTTGTGTTCATTTATGATTTTATTGACTAACTGTTATATGAATTGTGTTATATGTCACAGTCCATCTTATGACATGGTTGACCAGCTTTCACAGATGGATGGTATGATGAGTGCTGTTGATCCCATGGAGGTTACTATGTGATTTTACTTTCTTTAGTTTACATTTTCAGTGATCTTGCTCAGCTCTCCATTCTCCTTACATTGCAGAGGTACACTGCATATCACAATTTTTTCTCTATTGGAGAAGAGAAGTGTCAGTGTTAATGAACATGCTATCCCCTGAGAGCTTTATAAATAGTGTACAGCTTTATATATACTATGAGGCCACGATGTGATAAGACAGACTTAAAAAAAAAAAACCCTAAGGTGTCCAATTATTAACTGAAGGATTAAAGACTATTCACTTAGCAAAGTGCATTTTCACTTTGCAAGCTGAAGGAAATTAAATAAAGTATACCTGTGTTCACTTTGAATACCTAATGATGTCCGAGAGAAATAAGAGAACAGAAATTTTGTAGCACACAACTGGAAATTTAGTGTTTAAAATATTTTTATTGACATTTTCCAAAAAGAACATTGTAACAGTGAACAACATGAGAAGAATACAGTTAGAAAACGGTATCAAAAGTACATATAGCAGAAGTCAGCCCAATGGCTATCGCCCACGGCCGACTCCTTCGACTACACTGGGTAAAGTCAGAGAGAAAACCTGTTCTCTGTATTATTAAGCTTAGCCATTGAGTAGCACCCAAGGTTCACAATATAAGTAACATGTGTAAGTTAAAGTAAAACAAAAGAAGTAAAAAAGGTAGAAAGTCAGAATAGAGGGAGAGGGTAAAGAACTAGAGAAAGAGAAGGAGGCAGGATGGAGAGGGGGGGAAGGGGAATTCCGGTGATGACCGGTGGGAGTTAGGTGGAGGAAAGGTAGTAAAGGGTTGATGATGAACCCGGAGGGGCTCAGCTTGTCCCTACGGGTTCGGGATCTTATTTAATAGGGTGTCAGAGGAGGAGAAGCGGAGCCAGATCGACCAAATCATTGTAAATTTAGTATACGTGTCGTTGTCAAGGGCCAACATTTCCTCCATTCTCATGGTGTCATTCATAGTAGAAACCCACCGCGACAATGGAGGAGTTACCTTTGATTTCCAATATGCAGGTATAAGTTGCCTCGCTGAGGACATAAAAAAGCGAAGCAGATCTCGTTTTTGTGACTTCAGAGACCCAGGTAGTATAGAGAGTAGGGCAATCTTTGGGGAGATTGGCACTGTTTTATCAGAGATGAGATTGTAACACTCAAAGACCTGCGTCCAGAAGGGGCAGATCCTCTCGCAGTCCCACCAGACATGTAGATAAGTCCCAACAGATGTTTCACAGCGCCAGCAGGTGGCCGGCGTAGATGGGAAAATTTTGTGTAGTGTTACGGGATCTCTGTACCACCTAGATAAAAGCTTGAAATTATTTTCTTGAGAATAACATGAGATAGTTGATTTGTGGGTAAAGTGAAAAGAAGTTTGCCATTCAGGCTCAGAGGTGTCTTCCCCTAAGTCCGCAGACCACATCCTTGTGTAATGTGGTAGTTGGTCGTGTGTTGAGGTCTGTAACAGGCTGTATAAGGATGAGAGGAGATGTCTAGGTGTTTCCGGAAGGGAGCATAGATCCTCAAAGCTGGTGTGGGTGCGGTGTATTTGGGAAGAGGAGTGCAGGCATTTGGTGAATGTGGACGTGTGTAGTGCTGTGAGCCAGTCCCCAGGTCCCCACAACTGGAAATTTAAAAGAAGCACAGGTTTACTTTGTTTACTAGCTTTTTAATTTACTAGTGAACATACACTTTACAAAATGATTATCATTCTCCTTTAGTAAACCAACCCCATTTTCTAATAATGTGCAGAAGGTTTACAATCTCTCTTAGGATTGTACTGTTGTTTGTGTTTTCCCTTGGTTCCTACCCAAATAATAGGTAATTGACTGATTATAAAATCTGACACCTACGGCATTTAAAAACTAAAAGTTCTAACTCTTCTCCACTGCAACCCAAACTAAACAAGCTTTTTTTTTTGCTGGAGTTTTGCTTGACACCCTATGTTATTTACAATTTCTTGCTTATAGTAATTCTAAACCCTCACCTTGTAAACAACCCATTCCATTTAAAATAGAACGGAAAGGCAAAACATTTGTGTATAGATATAAAAAATATATAAATACCTTTTTTTACAAGTGATCACATTCCCTCTGGGGGGGGGCGGGGGGTTGTCAGGACAAGTTTAATCATTGAGGAGTGCAGACTGAGTTCCCAGCACAGCTAGAGAGCTGATCACACTGTGCTCTCCTACATAGTGTGGTTGGTTTTTAATAGGAAAGCTGAGGGACTGGCAGGAACACTAGGGATTTCACACAAATGAAGCAACACAAAGAGAATAGGATACATAGCACAGAAGGCACATATCAGGAATATTAAATGTTGGGTTTACATATTCTTTAACTGCCTTTTACCACTTTATAATTTGATTGGTTAGAGTTTTCAAAATTCTGTTCAAAAAGAGGACAGATCTTTTACTGAAGGTTTTAAAACAGAGTATACACTATATTGTCAAAAGTATTTGCATCCCAGTCTTAGTCCTTAGGGTTCAATATTGAGTTGGCCCACCCTTTGCAGCTATTACAGCTTCCACTCTTCTGGGAAGGCTGTCCACAAGGTTTAGGAGTGTGTGTATGGGAATGTTTGACTATTCATACAGATCGCATTTGTGAGGTCAGGCACTGATGTTGGACAAAAAGGCCTATGTCGCAGTATCTACTCTACTTAATCCCAAAGGTGTTCTATCAGGTTGAGGCCAGGACTCTGTGCAGGCCAGTCAAGTTACTTCAATCCAAACTTGCTCATCAATGTCTTTATGGACCTCTGCTCACATGCTGTATCGGTGTGAGGATGGGAGAGGGAAACATCTCAGCAGCATAAGTTGGATGATCCTGAGTGCCATCATAGTGCCATCACAGTGCCCCTACAGTGCCACTACAATGCCATCAGTGCCCCTACAGTGCCACTACAATGCCATCAGTGCTACTACAGTGCCATCAGTGCCACTACAGTGCTCATCAGTGCCCTACAGTGCCTCTACAGTGCTCATCAGTACCACTACGGTGCCATGACAGTGCTCATCAGTGGCACAACAGTGCTCATCATTGTGCCACTAAAGTGCTCATCAGTACCACTACAGTGCTCATATGTGCCCAATAGTGCCCATAAGTGGCCATCAGTGAGTGCTAATCAGTGCCACCCTATCAGTGAATCCTCATCAGCGCCTGTCAGTGCAATAAAAATGTGTAAAAAATTGGTTTTCATTTTCTTTTCACATTTTCCAAAAACTTGTTGAAAAAAATGACATGTTCACAAGACTATTTCCAAAATTGGGTGATTTTGTGGGCTTTTTCCAATTGTCATGGTGTCCTAGGGCCTTCAAAAGTGTAATAGATAGTCAAGAAATTAGATTTGTCATTTATGTCCCTAGAACACCTGAGGGTGCTCCCTGCATGTTGGGCCTTTGTATGTGGCTAGGCTGTGTGGTATCGCCATACTCAGGAGAAGTAGCAGAATGTATGTTGTGGTGTAGTTTTTGCTATGTACATGCTATGTGTTAGAAATATCTTATAAATGGACAACTCTGTAAAAAAAAATGTGTTTTAATTTTTTTTCCACATTTTCCTAAAACTTGTGGGAAAAAAATGACATGTTCAAAAGACTCATTATGCCTCATAGAATATATGTTGGGGTGTTTGCTTTCCAAAATTGGGTCATTTTGTGGGCGTTTCCATTTTCCTGATGCTCCATGGTCTTCGAAAGTGTGACAGGTAATCAGGAAATGAGATGTGTAATTTATGTCCCTAGAACACCTGATGGTTTGTTGTGGCTAGGCTTTTAAAAAGTCTCACACATATGGTATCACCATACTCAGGAGGAGTAGCATAATGTGTTTTGGGGTGTAGTTGCAAGTATGCATATGCCATGTGAGAGAAATAACCTGTTAATATGACAATTTTGTGGGGAATTTTTTTTTCAAAGCATTGTGGCAAAAAATTACAACTTCAAAAAAAAACTCACCATGCCTCTTCCTTAATACCTTGGACTGTTTACTTTCCAAAAAGGGGTCATTTGGGTGGTATTTGTACTGTCCTAGCTTGTTATTGTCTCAAGAAATAACATAGGCCGTCAGTAAATTAGATGTGATCAATGATTGGCACCATAGCTTGTAGACTCTATAACCTTCACAAAGACCAAATATTATATACTGATTTGGGTTATTTTTAACCAAATAACTGTAGCAGTATACATTTTTGTCAAAATGTATGAAGAAAAATTACTAGTTTACAAAATGATATAAAAGGAGCGAAGAAAAATGCATTTTTTTTAAACAAAATATTGATATTTTTTTATTTATAGTGTAAAAAATTTAAAAATGTAAAACAACCCAGCGGTGATTAAATACCACCAAAAGAAAGCTCTATTTGTGAGAAAAAAAGGGCAAACATTTCATATGGGTACAGTGTTGCATGACCGAGTAATTGTCATTCAAAATGTGAGAGTGCTGAAAGCTGAAAATTGGCCTGGTTAGGAAGGGGGTATAAGTGCCCAGTGGGCAGGTGGTTAAACAATATCCATCAGCACCTAACAGTTTTACTCCAGTTTTACTTTTAGTGTAGAACAGTGTAGAACAGTTGTACAGGCTCCTCTCCTGTAATTAAATTGTTTACTCTGATTTCATTGCACACTGTTATGCCACGTACACACAAGTGGATTTTCCGTCAGAAAAATCTTGGATGGTTTTTCAGACGGAATTCCGCTCAAGCTTGGCCTGCATACACACGGTCACACAAAAGTTTGCTGCTGAACTTTCATCTGCCAAGAATGTTGTGCCGTACAACACTACGACGAGCCGAGAAAATGAAGTTCAATGCTTCCGAACATGCGGCATACAGACGATTGGAATTTCCGATTGGAACTTTTTCTGACCGAAAAATTGAGAACATGCTCTCAATCTTTTGCTGGCTGGAATTCGGCCAGCAAAAGTCTGATGGAGCATACACACGGTCGCATTTTCCAACCAAAAGCTCTCATCGGTCTTTTGCTGGCCGAATTTCCGATCGTGTGTATGTGGCATTAGCTTCCCAAAGTGTTGATTAGAAGCTGAATCAAGTCAGAGGGAGCCTGCCTCATTTCCCTGCTGGATTGCATCCAGCATCATCTAGCTCTTTTCCCCCAGTTTTACTGTTCCTGGTTTTATTCATTGGATTTAAGTCATTTTATGGGAGCTCAGCATTGCATATGGGCTTTACATAGGACAGTCTACATGCAACTATTGCCTGCCTAAATCTACTTTCTGATATACACCAATAAAGGCGTTTTAATATTTGCATAACTCTTCCCAAGAGCTATTTTATTGCTTGCAGTAAAGTTGAGCTTTTGAGAGGCAAACTGAGCCAGGGTAATAATTTCAGGGAGCTATGTACAGTACTCTGACGACCCCTTTCACCAACCATGATCTGCATTACATTGAGAAGCACAGAGACAAGATGAGGTAAGTAATTAAAAAAAGAAAGGTTGTATTTTAAAATAGTATTAGCATGTTGATAGGGGGACCAGGGAAAACAATACATAGAAAGATTAAAACATCAGCTTTAAGTTTAAAGTGTTACTAAACATGGAAATGCAATAATTTTAGTAAATATAAACTACTAAATACCCTTTATCATCAGCAGTATACTTGTGACTTCTATCAGTGTCTGGTTAAAGCTTGTAGGAAGAGTTTTAATTCTACTCTGACTGTTCTATGAGGCTGCAGGACCCTCTGTCTGGACAGTGCTGATTGGCCCTATGCCAATCCCATGCACCCACCCAAGAAAAACAACCTCTCTAGCAATACACACCAATCATGTGCAGGGTGCTCCCAGGGATCTGTACTATCAGCAGATAAATTGGGGCTGTGGAAGAAGGGGAAGATCAGAGAAGACAGGATCAAACAGCCCTTTTTTACACAACACAGAGGATTAACACCTTAGGTTCCACAGTGAGCAAAACAAGCATGCTTTACTGCATAAACAAAAACATATTTGGGAAGCACTCACCAATGCCTTTAAATTCAAGATGGTGCTGCCATAAGACCAACAAACAATAGCGAACATATTACAGCGCACACATTCAAGAATGACATTTCCTGCAGGGCTAGTGAAAAAAAACCTGAACACCTGAATTTACTGTGACAAAGTACCCCGAATTAGTGGGTCCTACCCTAGTAATAGAATGAAAGATCCTGCGTCTCAACCATGGGAGCCAACCTCCTCTATGTGGGAGAACTGAAGGGATTCCTCCTATGCACCGGTTGTCACTAAATAAGAGGTAATGAAGAGGGGAGGGGTGCTCTAACCCTGACCAGGTTTTTTTGGGTTAGAGCACCCCTCCTCCTCTTCATTACCTCTTATTTAGTGACCACCAGTGTATAGGAGGAATCCTTTCAGTTCTCCCACATAGAGGAGTTTGGCTCCCATGGTTGAGACGCAAGATCTTCCATTCTATTACTAGGGTAGGACCCACTAATTCGGGGTACTTTGTCACAGTAAGTGGGCTTAGCACTATATAAACCATATAGTGTGACCAAACCCCCGTAATTTTTGAATATGTTTAGGTGTTTTTAACTAGCCCTGCAGGAAATGTCATTCTTGAATGTGTGCGCTGTAATATGTTCGCTATTACTGCATAAACAGACTGATTTTACAGTTGTGGGTTTAATAACACTTTAATAGGCCTCTGGTATCTGAGGAATGATGAACATGTATTTATAGTGTTTCAAATTAGATTTTAGAATATTACACAGAAAAACTATTTAAAAAACATTTCCTTGAGTCATATCTAAGCACATGTACTTTATATGGTCACCTAGTCACCCCTGACTGTTAATATAATTGTTATTATTACTAGAATTATTACTACTACTATCATTCCAAATTCCAAGATGTCAAAAAAGTTTTCAAATATATACAGGTGCATAAAAAAAAAAAAAAACTTTTTGATTATATTCTATTTCAATTCAAAAAGTGAACTCATATAATTTATATAGATTCATTACACACACTGTGATATAGTTCAAGCATTTCTTTTTTTTTTAAATGTTGATGATTATGGCTCACAGCTAGTGGAAACCCAAAATTCAGTATCTCAGAAAATGGTAATATTGCATAGGACCAATAAAAAAAAAAAAGGATTCTTTAATACAGGAAATGTTGGCTTATTGAAAAGTATGTTTATGTACAGTATAGTATGCACTCAATACTTGGTCGGACTTCTATTGCATGAATTACTGAATCAATGCAGCATGGCATGGAGTCGATCAGCCTGTGGCACTGCTGAGGTGTTATGGAAGCCCATTTTCTTTGATAGTGGCTTTCAGCTCGTCTGCATTGTTAAATCGGGTGTCTCTGATCTTCTTCTTGACAATACCCCACAAATTCTCTATGGGCTTTAGGTCAGGCAAGTTTGCTGGCCAATCAAGCACAGTGATACCATGATCATTAAACCAGGTATTGGTACTTTTGGTAGTGTGGGCAAGGTGCCAAGTACTGCTGATAAATAAAAATTTGCATCTCCATAAAGCTGGTCACCAGAGGGAAGCATGAAGTGCTCTCGAATTTCCTGGTAGAGGGCTGCGTTGACTTGGGACTTGATAAAATACAGTGGACTAATGTCCCGTACACACGGTCGGAAATTCAGACGGAAAATGTCCGATCGGACAATGTTGTCGGAAAATCCGACCGTGTGTGGGCTACATCTGACTTTTTCCGTCGGAATTTCCGATGGAAAAAATTTGAGATCCTGCTCTCAAATTTTCCGACAACAAAATCCGATCAGACTTTTTCCGATCGTGTGTAGGGAATTCCGACGGACACAGTGCCACGCATGCTCAGATCAAATTACGAGACCAAAGCTATTGGCTACTAGCCTCTACATAGTTCCGTCGTACGCAACGAACGTCACCACGTTCAGAATGATCGGATTTTCTGACAACTTTGTCCGACGGATTTTGTGGTCGGAATTTACAACCGTGTGTACGGGGCATAACAACAGAAAATTACATGGATCCCCAAATTAGCAATGACTGTGGAAACTTCACACTGGACCTCATGCAACTTGCATTTTGTGCCTCCCCATTCTTCCTTCAGACTCTGGGATCTTGATTTCCGAATAAAATGCCAAATTTCCCACAGTCCGTGATGATTTGGGGAGCCATGCCATCTGCTGCCGTTGGTCCACTGTGTTTTATCAAGTCCAAAGTCAGCGCTGCCCTCTACCAGGAAATTCTAGAGCACTTCATGCTTCCCTCTGCTGACCAGCTTTATGGAGATGCTGGTTTAATTTTCCAGCAGAACTTGGCCCACACTGCCCACACTGCCAAAAGTACCAATACCTGGTTTGATGATCACTGTGCTTGATTGGCCAGCAAACTGGCCTGACCTAAACCCCATAGAAAATCTGTGGGGTATTGTCAAGAGGAAGATTAGAGACACCAGACCCAACAATGCAGATGAGCTGAAGGCCACTATCAAAGAAACCTGGGCTTCCATAACACCTCAACCGTGCCACATGCCAATTTCTTCCATGCCACAATAATTCATGCAAAAGGAGCCCTGACAAAGTATTGCGTGCAAACTATACTGTGCATGAACATACTTTTCAGTAAGCCAACATTTCTGTATTACTGTAAAAATCCTTTTTTTTTTTTTAATGGTCTTATGTAATATTGAAATTTTCTAAGATACTACACTAGCTGTAAGCCATAATCATCAAAATTAAAAGAAAGAAATGCTTGAAATACACTTTTTGAAATTAATTACTGAAATACATTAACTTTTTGATGATATTCAAATTTTCTGAGATGCACCTGTATCTTTGTTCTGCTTTCTTCTTTGTTGTCAGGATTATTATAGCATAACCTCTCAATTAAAAAAAAAAAAAAAAAAAAAAAAAACATTCTCAATGTAAAGATTAAGTCCTTAATAAAAAGATGATAAAATGCAAGATAGCCTTTGAAGGATCAAGTTTATATAGGAAAAGTCATTCACATATAGTAACCAGAAAATAATCAATTTCTCAAAGGTCGTCTTATAATACATGGACAACAGATATAAGAAAAATGTTTACTAGAGTTCCTAATAGTGAAAGTCACTCAAAGTGACGTTGTTGCTATATCAAGCACATCAAATCAAGCTATACCTGTAGAGTAAGAAAGTAAATACTTATTTCCACTGCTTTCCATACTGCTGAACACCACTTCAATCCTGAGAAATAGTCCTCTGATGTCTGCTGGAAAAACAACATTCCTGGGAATGGGTCCCTATAGCTTTTACGGGTTCCTTCCACATAATTACAGGACACAGTAGTTACATGGAATTTACAGGGATGGGCAATGTACTGACATTGCTATGCACCACAAAACACTGTTTATGTTTTGTTTTGTGCTGCATTAACCACTTAAGCTCCGGAAGATTTTACCCCCTTCATGACCAGGCAATTTTTTGCTTTTCGACACTGCACTACTTTAACTGATAATTGTGCGTTCATGTAACGCTGTACCCAAACTACATTTATATACTACACATAGGAGCTTTCTTTTGGTGGTATTTGATCACCACTGTTTTTTTTTTGCAATATAAACTAAAAAATACTAAATGTTGAAAAAAAATATATAATAATATTTTTTACTTTCTGCTACAGTATAAAACATATCCCCCCCAAAAAAAAAAAAATCTGATTCCTTCATTAGTTTTGGCCAAAACATATTCTGCTACATGTTTTTGATAACAAAAAAAATCTCAAAAATGTATATTGATTGGTTTGTGTGAAAGGTATAGCATCTACAAACTATGGTATATATAGTAGAAGTTTTATTTTTTTAATTCTTTTTATACTACTAAAGGCAATGATCAGCAACTTATAATGGGACTGTGATAGTGTGGCGGTCAATGTGACACTAACTCATGCTGGGAGGAACTGACTAACTGTCACTGACATAATTACAGTGATCGGTGATAATACTATTCACTACTAGTCAATACTAGTCACTGTACTAATGACACTGGCTGGGAAGGAGTTAACGATCAAAGGGTTAAATGTGTGCCTAACTATGTGTAATGTGTGTAAAGTATGCTGCTTTTTACTGTGGATCTCTCAGTATGTCATCCCTGCTTTGCTGCAGTAGGCAGCAACGTACAGGTATGTATTTTTGACTACAACAGCCGCTCGCCTGCAGTACCTTGCGAGTGGGCAGTCGCCAAGTGGTTAAAAAAAGGTCATACCCATTTTTGTGTATTAAAGTAGTTGTGATCATACAATAATATAGACACTTTCTAATACAGTTACAACTATGCAGGCACCATAACTGCTTTTTCAGAAACAAACGTTCCTACCTTTTTAACAAGTCTGTGTCATGTGCAGACACACGGTATGCCAGTATTCTTTAGTCTGTTCAGACTGAAGCAAGATGCAGGGTGTGCTTCAGCAGGGGGGGGCTGTAATTGGGAGAGGGTGTGTGCAAAAGGCAGGCTGTGATTAGTCAGGGGGTGTGGTGGCTAAACAATCTACCCAATGCAGGCATACTGTGTGCCTGCACAGTATCCTGTACCTCTGAATGGGCAGCCAAGGGATGGAAACTGACCACGCAAGTACTGTCAACTACTGTGCATTGTGTGGTCAGTTTAGAAGAAGGAAAAAAGGTATGTGAACATAGAAATAGAAAAAAATACATATTTAGGGAAACATACATGTTAAGGTTTGTTAAAAAAAACATCTAAAATGATACTGCATAGGGTAATACAATTATTAAGACATGTCCAACAAAGCAATGCATCCTGTGAATTGGCTGTTCGACTATGCTAGGATCTCATAGCATCCATCATTTTATTTATTGCACACTGATGATTCATGTGAACAGTGTGGCCCTAGTTTGCCATGTTTATTAACCACTTGCCGACCGGCGCACACAGATGTACGTCGACAGAATGGCACGTACAGGCAGGAGGGCGTATATATAAGTCCCTCCTTTCTGCCTGTCCGTGCCATCGGGAGCGCGCCGGGAGCGGCGCGCTCCCGCGCCGGTCGGGACCCCCGTGAGTCCGATTGCGGTCCCCGCGGACTCGATCGCCGCGGGGACATCCGCGATCGTCTCACGGGACGGCTGAACGGGGAGATGCCGAGATAAACAGCATCTCCCGTTCTGCCTAGCAACTAGTGACGCCGATCTCTGCTCCCTGTGATTGGAGCAGAGATCAGCATTCACTAGCTGACAGCCACGCCCCCCACAGTAAGAAACACACCCCTAGGCCTACTTAACCCCTACACTGCCACCTTGTGGTTAACCCCTAAACTGCCAGTGTCATTTTTACAGGAATCAATGCATTTAAATAGCATTAATTGCTGTAAAAATGACAATGGTCCCAAAAATGTGTCAAAAATGTCCGATGTGTCCGCCATAATGTCGCAGTCACAAAAAAAATCGCAGATCTCCGCCATTACTAATAAAAATAAAAATATTAATAAAAATGCTATAAAACTATCCCCTATCTTGTAAACGCTATAACTTCTGCGCAAACCGATCAATAATCGCTTATTGCGATTTTTTTTACCAAAAATATGTAGAAGAATACGTATCGGCCTAAACTGAGGAAAAAAAAATGTTTTTTAATATATTTTTGGGGGATATTTATTATAGCAAAAAGTAAAAAATAATGCATTTTTTTTTCAAAATTGTCGCTCTATTTTTGTTTATAGCGCAAAAATAAAAACCGCAGGGGCGATCAAATACACCAAAAGAAAGCTCTATTTGTGGGAAAAAAAAGGACGTCAATTTTGTTTGGGAGCCACGTCGCACGACCGCGCAATTGTCAGTTAAAGCGACGCAGTGCCGAATCGCAAAAAGGGGCCTGGTCCTTTGGCTGCAAATTGGTCCGGTCTGAAAGTGGTTAAACATCCAAATAATGTTTTATTTGTGCCTTCCAATGCAAAAAGGAGTAAGGGTTCTTTCACATGGGACGGACTTCCACCTGTGACCCACTTGCTCAGCAAGGGATCTGTCCGCTGATCCCTACTGAGCAGGCAAATGATAGCCCGCTCTCCTCTAAGGGGGGGGGGGGGGTTGGATGTAAATGGGCCACCTGACTGCTTTACAATCCGTGGATCAGATTGGATCGGATGTAGGCGGGTGTAAAAGAACACATGTCCATTTACACCTGCCGCTCCATAAAGGAAAATGGAGGTTCTGATCGGATCCAACTGAAAAACAGACAGGCAGACCCGTTCTGAACGTTTGTGTGAAAGGGGCCTAATAAAAAATGCACACGCTATGTCAGCATCCACTTATTTATCTTTATTATCTCAAGCACCATTAAAGGGAATATTTTGCGCTTACTCTATCTCTAAATTCTAAATCCAATACCTTAAACTTTTTTTTGCAGTCTCCTTTAACCAGGAGTTTTTACTCCTTTAGTGACTAGGAAATTTTTTGCGATATGGCACTGCATTATTTTACCTGACAATTTGCGCAGTCGTGCGACGCTGTACCCAAATAAAATGTATGTCCTTTTTTTTCCCACAAATAGAGCTTTCTTTTGGTAGTATTTGATCACCTCTGCAGTTTTTATTTTCTGCGCTATAAACAAAACAAGACCATAAATTTTGAAAAAAATATATATATATATTTTTTACTTTCTGCTATAAAACATATTTAATGGAAAAATTAAAAAAAAAATCGAATTTCTTCATCAATTTAGGCCTATATGTATTCTGCTACATATTTTTGGTAGAAAATTTCAGTAAGCGTATCTTAATTGGTTTGTGCAACAGTTATAGCATCTACAAACTATGGCATAGATTTATGGAATTTTTTTTTTTTTTTTTACTGGTAATAGCACTGATCAGCGATTTTTAGTGGGACATTGCAGCAGACAGATTTGACACTAATGCCCCATACACACGATAGAAAATTCCACCAGCAAAAGTCCAATGAGAGCTTTTGGTCGGAAAATGCGACCGTGTGTATGCTCCATCTGACATTTCCTTGCGGAATTCCAGCCAGCAAAAGATTTAGAGCATGTTCTCAATTTTTCGGTCGGAAAAAGTTTCGATCGGAAATTCCGATCGTCTGTACCAATTCCGACACGCAGAATGCGTACGCATGCTTGGAAACAATTTGACACATGCTCAGAAGCATTGAACTTAATTTTCTCGGCTCGCCGTAGTGTTGTACGTCACCGCGTTCTTGGCGGGCGAAAGTTCAGCCAACTTTTGTGTGAATGTGTGTATGCAAGCCAAGCTTGAGCAGAATTCCGTCGGAAAAACCATCCAAGTTTTTTCCGACAGAAAATCCACTCGTGTGTACGGGGCATTAGTGACACTTTTTGGGAACCAGAGTCACTAATACATAGTAATACATTGGTAATGATGTCACCACTATTTTCACCCCTTCTCTTATAAACCTGATGACAGCTCAGGAAGGTCAGTCATATGTGCCGGATCCTTTTTTTCTGCGAGTCAGAAACTGGCAAGCATTATGATTGACAATGCATATAATAAAGCACTTGCTAAACCTTTGGGTGTCTATTTTTTTTTTGAATGAGTAGGGGTACTATGTACCCCTACTCATTCATATTGGAATGCGGTATCTGCGGGCCCCCCCCCATCAATAAATGGGGCTTCCGGACCTGCAGACCCACTTAAACACTGACATGGTGGCACTTGTTCTCTTTTTTTTTTGCATTTATGTTTCCTTTGTAAATTTTCAGTGCTGCTGCAGCACTTTTTGTAGAAGACAATGATGTGCCCCCTCACAGGCAGGATTAGGCATAGGCCGGAACCCTAATGTTCTGGGAGGACCTCCCGAGAATGGGCCATGCTCCAGCATGATCTGTCACCTGCTGTGTCCACTGGACACAGCGGATGACTGGGTCATTGTACTGACCCGCTGCTGGTACCATGTGACCACTATAACCAATCACAGCAGATTACATGACAGTTGTAAATAAGGAATGGCTTCATTCCATGCCATTCATTCTGTTGATAGCTGTACAGACAGACAGAGCCTATCACCATTTGTAACATTTGATTAGCTATGGCTAATCACAGCTAATCACAACACTACACAGTGTCTACACAATGTCATTCAGCAAAAATATTTGTGTATAGCTATGAGCAAGCATAGTATGTATAGAAAAAAAAATCCTATTTATTTTTTTACATATTGTCTCCAGTCAGTGACCCTGGTCACTGCCACACTAGTTATATGATGACTCTGTACTGCACTACTGACAGTAAGTGAAAAAAACAATTTTCCAAAGAAAGATTACAACTTCAAAAAAAAACTTGCCATGCCTCTTAATAAATACTTCAGACTGTCTACTTTCCAAAAAGGCCATTTGAGGATATTTGTCATGTCCTGGCGGTTTCAGGTCTCAAGCAATGAGATAGGCCTGATCAGTACATCAGGATTATTCAATTTTAAGATCTATATACTGGTCTGTGGGCTCTCCTACACACAAAATAATATACATGATTTGGGTTATTTTCACCAAAGAAATGCATCAGAATACATTTTGGCCTAAATTTATGAAGAAAGATTATTTATTAAATTTTTTTCAAAATATGGGGCCTTTTTTCATTTATTCAGCAAAAAAAAAAAAAAAAACTGTGGCGATTAACCACTTCAATACAGGGCACTTATACCCCCTTCCTGCCCAGACCAATTTTCAGCTATCAGCGCTCTCACATTTTGAATGACAATTACTCAGTCATGTAACACTGTACCCATATGAAATTTGCGTCCTTTTTTCACACAAATAGAGCTTTAGTTTGGTGGTATTTAATCCCTAGGGTTTTTTTTTATTTTTTGTGCTATAAATAAAAAAAAGACTGCAAATTTTGTGAAAAAAATGCCTTTTTCTTTCTAAAATTTGTAATTTTTCTTAATAAATTTTGGCCAAAATTTATACTGCTACATATCTTTTGTAAAAATAACCCAAATTAGTGTATATTGTTTGGTCTTTGTGAAAGTTATAGAGTCTACAAACTATTGTGCCAATCATGAAAATTGATCACACCTGATCACGCCTGATGTACTGAAGGCCTATGGGCTCTTTCACACGGACGGTCCGTATGTCCGTTTTTCATCCATCCGTTTTCGGATGAACAACGGACATACATGTATCCCTATGGGATAGCGGGTGTCAGCGGATGAGCATCCGCTGACACCCGATCTCGTCCGTGTCCGCTATGGTCCGTTTCTGCAGACAGAGGAAAACCCTATTTTTTCATCCATCTGGAGAGCGGATCAGATGACGATGGACTCTACGGTCCGTCGTCACCCGATCCCCCATAGAGGAGAGCGGCGCTGTGACAGGTCCGTCCCTGCACAGAGTGCAGAGACGGACCTGTCATCTTCCTGCTCAGCGGAGATTGCTCTGGCGATCCCAGCTGAGCAAGCGGATTTCCACGGGCGGATCTGCACTGATCCGCCCCATGTGAAAGAGCCCTATCTCATTTCTTGAGACACTAACAAGTCAGGAAAGTAAAAATCCCCCCCAAGTGACCCCTTTTTAGAAGGTAGACATTACAAGGTATTAAGTAAGTAGTAGGAATGAGCCGAACACCCCCTGTTCGGTTCGCACCAGAACATGCGAACAGGCAAAAAATTTGTTCGAACACGTGAACACCGCTAAAGTCTATGGGACACGAACATGAATAATCAAAAGTGCTAATTTTAAAGGCTTATATGCAAGTTATTGTCATAAAAAGTGCTGGGGACCTGGGTCCTGACCCAGGAGACATGTATCAATGCAAGAAAAGGTTTTAAAAACTAACGTTTTTTCGAGAGCAGTGATTTTAATAATGCTTAAAGTGAAACAATAAAAATGTAATATTCCTTTCAATTTCGTACTTGGGGGTGTCTATAGTATGCCTGTAAAGGGGCGCATGTTTCCCGTGTTTAGAACACGGACAAGACCCAACACCTAAATACAAGAAAAGTTATCAGTATATACAGGGCAGTGTAAAGGAATGCAAAAACCTGTGAAATCCAGAAATTAACATCTATGCAGACTTCCTGACACCAAGGAAGGGATTATACAACTAGAGCAGTCATGGTTCCACAAATTTCACACCACCCATCCTGTATATGGATAAACCATCAACATTCCATATTAATGTCTACACATTCCATAGCGATTGGATTAAGGTGCCTGTGCTACCTGTGTGGATATAGATTCTGAGGTATCTTCCTGACACTCATTGGAACTTCAGCAGTGCAGAATAAGGATGAGCCGAACACCCCCCCGTTCGGCTCGCACCAGAACCCGCAAACGGACCTAAAGTCCGTGCGAGCTTTAGAACCCTATTAGTTATAATGGATTCGAACGTTCGAAATTAAAAGTGCTAATTTTAAAGGCTAATATGCATGTTAATGTCACAAAAAGTGTTTGGGGACCTGGGTCCTGCCCCAGGGGACATGTATCAATGCAAATTTTTTTTTAAAAAACGCCGTTTTTTCAGGAGCAGTGATTTTAATAATGCTTAAATTGAAACAATAAAAGTGTAATATTCCTTTAAATTTCGTACCTGGGGGGGGTGTCTATAGTATGCCTGTGAAGGGGCGCATGTTTCCCGTGTTTAGAACTGTCTCTGCGCAAAGTGTAATTTTTGAAAGTAAAAAAGCTATTTAAAATCACTCGCGGCTAATGTTAATTCACGGCTCCCGTAATACAGAGAACAGTCATTCATTGAAAACTCATTCATAAAAAAAAGTAATTGATAAAAAATAAAAAAAATGAAAAAAAAATTCAATAAATTCAATAACCAGGCCCTTCAGGTCTGGGATGGATATTAAGGAGAACCCCAGCCAAAAAAAAAAAAAATGGCGTAGGGTCCCCCTCAAAATCCATACCAGACCCTTGAGGTCTGGTATGGATTTTAAGGGGAACCCTAGCCAAAAAAAATGGCGTGGGGTCCCCCTCAAAATCCATACCAGACCCCTATCCGAGCACGCAACCTGGCAGGCCGCAGGAAAAGAGGGGGGGACGAGAGCGCCCCCCCCCCTCCCGCCTGAACCGTACCAGGCCACATGCCCTCAACATTGGGAGGATGCTTTGGGGGTCTAAGACCCCCAAAGCACCTTGTCCCCATGTTGATGAGGACAAGGGCCTCTTCCCCACAACCCTGGTCATTGGTTGTGGGGGTCTGCGGGCGGGGGGCTTATCGGAATCTGGAAGCCCCCTTTAACAAGGGGACCCCCAGATCCCGCCCCCCCCTGTGTGAAATGGTAAGGGGGTACAAAAGTACCCCTACCATTTCACCAAAAAAGTGGCAAAAATTGTAAAAATGACAGGAGACAGTCTGACAATTTTATTAAAATCTTCTTTCTTCTTTCTTCATCCTTCGGTTTCTTCATCTTCTCCTTCTGTCATCTTCTTCCATCTTCTTCTTCCATCTTCTTCTTCCTCCGATCCGCTTCTTCTTGCGCTGGTCTTCTCGTCCGGCATCTTCTTCCGTCGGCGTCGGTGTCTTCTTGGGCCGCTCCGCGCAATGGGAGGCTCCCACTATGTGAGGCTCCGCTCCATCTGACAGGTCTTTTAAAACGGAGGGCACCTGGTGACCCCGCCCCCCTCTGACGTCATGGGGAAAGCCATCATGGAATTCCCCATGACGTCCCTGTGCTCTCGTCCCCCCCTCTTTTCCAGCGGCCTACCTGGTTGCATGCTCGGATAAGGGTCTGGTATGGATTTTGAGGGGGACCCCACGCCATTTTTTTTGGCTAGGGTTCCCCTTAAAATCCATACCAGACCTCAAGGGTCTGGTATGGATTTTGAGGGGGACCCTACGCCATTTTTTATTTTTTTTTTTGGCTGGGGTTCCTCTTAATATCCATCCCAGACCTGAAGGGCCTGGTTATTGAATTTGGGGGGACCCCTACGCTTTTTTTTTGTTTTTTATTAATGAATGACAGTTCTCTGTGTTACAGGAGCCATCAATTCATTAGCCGCGAGTGTTTTTAAATAGCTTTTTTCCTGTAAAAATGACACTTTTTTGCAGGGAAAGTTCTAAGCACAGGAAACCTGCCCCCCCTTCACAGGCCACCTATAGACACCCCCCAGATGTGATACTGCAATGCTGTTCTAACAGCATGCACACACATATCCCCAGAAATAGAGCACATATTGTCAGCAGCACACTGACACGCTGACACTGACTGAAACATAATATGCGAGGCCGCCGGGGCGGCGGCCTCTTATACCGTGGGGCATGTACTAAAGCCCCTGAGCTATAATTGGCTACAGGCATCCTGCCTGTAGCCAATTATGGCTCTCCTCGCTGCCGGCGCTGTGATTGGCCAAGCATGCGGGGTCACAATGCATGCTTGGCCAATCATCAGCCAGCATTGCACTGCGCGGGCCGCAATGCATTGCGGGGCCGCTCGCATCACACGAATTTGATGCGAGCGGCCCCAATAGTTCTGGGCTCGCCGAGCGAGCGAACGCCCGGTGCTCGATTCGAACATGGGTTCGAATCGAACACCGGGCCCATCCTTAGTGCAGAACAAGTCCAGCTGAATGTGACTAACTAGCTCTGACTAAAGTTCGGTTCACACCTATGCAGTTTGCTTTTAAAGATTTTTGCAGGGCTTTTTGTGTTTTTGCACATACTGTGATTTGACGTGATTTGCATTTTGCATTATTTTATTTGTTGTTGGGCAGATTAAGAAATGCAAAACGCAGCAAAAACACACAACATGCTTTTCTGCAGCTTCTCCATTGAAGTCTATTGAACCAAAATAGCAAAAAAAAACATTGTTTTGCATTTAAAAAAGTCTCTGACTCTTTCCAAAAACGCAGCCGCTAAAAAAAAAAAAAGCATAGATGTGAACATGTCCCAAAGGAAACCATGTTAAATGGACTACAGCGCAAAAAGCATTGGTGTGAACCGAGCCTTATTCTATATTGATTCAAATAGTCACAATTCATAAATTTGAAAACCTTCACAAAATGCACACAAGATCATTGTTCAGACTAGAGGCTTTTGTTGGTGGTATCCCACAGATTGCTGTTATCTTATAAATTAAATATATTCTGTATCTGTAAAATTCATCAGAACATTTTTTTTCAGAATGATTAGCACTAAATCTTTTGTACAAAATCTCAAAAGTTATTGCTGGCAAATCAAGGCATTGTGTGTTCAGTACTTAATAGAATGATGTAGTCTGATTGCCTAGGGAATAAAACTCAGCTGTTTGATTTACAGCTATTTGGGGCTCCTGCTTAAAGACTGATTGATCGGCAACCTCCATTGATTCTCTTTTCCTAGCATTCTATGGCTTCTTAAAGTTTAATCTTATGCTTGTGTGCTTACCCAAATGTACCCTATGGAGGTTTTCAGTGAGCAATAACAGCATGTGCTTGGTGAGGGCAAAGTGTAAAAACCCATACACACTATTAGATTTTCTGCAGATTTTTGTCTGAGGGGTGTCCCAATACTTTTGGCAATATAGAGTGGATGAGCGAGTCTGGGGTGGAGGAACTTGACTGGACTACACAGAGGCCTGACTTCAACCCAAAAGAACACCTTTGGGATGAAGAGTGGAGACTGTGAGCCAGTCCTTCTTGTCCACATCAGTGCCTGACCTCACAAATGCGCTTCTGGAATAATGGTCAAACATTCCCATAGACAGACACCTAAACCTTGTGGACATCCTTCCCAGAAGAGTTGAACCTGTTATAGCTGCAAAGAGTGGGCTAACTCAATATCTAACCCTACGGACTAAGGCCTCGTACACACGGTTTGGTTGTTGTACGACCGAGTGTCTGATTTTTGTCAAAAGTGCGTGTGCAGGTTTTTGTCTAGCATACTAACTATCTGCAAATTATGGTTTGACAAACACGAACTTAGTATTGTACTATGAGAGTATAAAGAGGAAGTTCATTTCTCAAGCGCCCCCCTTTGGGGCCCTTCTGCTAATTTTGTGTTAGTAGAAGTTTGGTGAGAGTAGATTTGCGATTTTCAGATCGTACAAAACAAATGCCTTTTTAAAATACGTTTGGCATAACCACATCAGTATCACCAGCAAAGCAGCTTCTTAATTATCCAATTAAGGAAGATGCGAATGCGCACTGCATTTCAACATTTCATCAATTGCCACGCCACAAATGTGATTACGAATAGTAGTTTACAAGACCAAACTCTTCCCAGTCGTTCCTTGAGTCTGATCATGTGTGTTTGTACTTACCACTTTTGTGTTACGATTTCTGTACTGACCATGCGAAAATCAGATGTTGAGTTCACATCCGACAAAAATTGTATAGCCTACACATCCAGAACGAAAAAGTCAAATCAACTGTCGAAAGCACTGTACTAACGATCCGAAAATCTGCAGACAGCTCGTCTTATGAATTTTCCCTTCTGATTTTTGTATTGTGTGTACCAGGCCTAAAGCCTGGTACACATGATCTGATTGTTGGCCAACAGAGCGTCAGACTTTTTTCCGAAGGGCATGTGGCAGGAACTTGTCTTGCATACTAATGGCACACAATTGTCAGCCAACAAACACCAACGTAGTGACGTACTACATGGAATTTCAGCTCTTGAGCGCCACCCTTTGGGCACCTTCTGCTAATGTCGTGTTTGGTAAGCATTGATTCCAAACATGTGTGTTTGTACTTTGAACTTGTGTGACGGACTTGTGTACAGACGATACGAAAATCTGACAACACACTGCTGTCCGCTGAAAATGGTGTGGTTTTTAGGCCAACAGTCTATCATCTGTATGAGTCTTAAGACTGGGTTGCCATTAACTTACATGTGCATGTAAAGGCAGGTGTCCCAATACAGGTTAAGGTCAGTTTCCTACCGGTACTCACTACTGCTAATGCAACCACAAAAAAATGTACCATAGGCAGGTGGAGATGACTGAAGCAGAGGCAACAGTAATTATTCAGCAATTGTAGTCAAGAGTCACTATAGGCAGCAGACAAGAGAGCAATCCAGTAAACTTATTCAAATGCCAGTCTGCTAAACAGTGAGGCCAGTTTAATTACCCCATAGCTAAAGAGGACAGGCTGTGTAATATTTTCACAGGCACCACAGATCACTTTTCAGAGACATTTGACAGGCAATAGGAAGGTGACATATTACATTCCTGTTTTAACCCTAAAAATGCTGCACCGCCACATACAATCAGATGCATTGCACTCTGTTGCAGGGCTGAGTGACCCCATTCACTTGAATAGGTCATGTATGATAGTGGTTATGTGGCATGTGTACACCGTTATCTGTCTGCCTTGCAGTTTAAGCCCCCGTTCACACCTATGCGAATTAGATGCGGTTTACACCGCATCCAATTCGCAGGACATTTGAAAATACATTAATATTAATGAGGCTGGTTCACATATCTGCGGTGCATTCGCACTCCGCATTGCCAGTGATGTAAGTAACTGAGTTAAAATAAACTGAGTTACGTAACTCAGTTACTTTAGAGGGTAACTAGTAATCTAACTGATTACTTTTCCCCTCATGGTAACTCAGTTCCCATTACTTTGGCTTAGTTACCCCAATTACATCTACCGCCACTAGATGGCAGTAGTGTAATTCCGGTGTCCTGCCAAAAAAGTTCCCCCGCCGCATAAGGACCCCCTGTACTGCGCAGGCGCAGCGCTTGCGCAGTACGAAGGACTACGGAGCTTCTGAAAATTGCCGAACCTAAACAGCTCTGAGTGAACTCTACACAGCGCAGGCGCAGTTAACATGTAATTGTACGAGGCGATGCCGCACGCTCCTGATGCTCGTGCTACTCTGCAAGGGGCGTCTATCGTGTAACTAAGGGGCGAGTCTAGTATTACTCTAACCAAGGGGCGCATTTATTATTATTGTTATATATCGAGCTCTGTCCATTAATTTAACATTCGCCCTCTTCTGTAGCCATCCGCCCCCTACACGATATAATAATAATAGACCCGCCCCTTGCTTACACGATATAACAGAACTGCCCCTCGGTTAGAGTAATAATAGAGAAGCTCCTTGGTTACACGATATATAACAATAATAAATGCGCCCCTTGGTTACAGTAATACTAGACCCGCCCCTTAGTTACACGTATAGAATATTTAAAAGTCAGTTACTTTGCTGAGTAACTAATTACTTTTCCAATGTAGTAACTGAGTTACTAACGCAATTACTTTTTGGGAGAAGTAATTTGTAACTTAACTAAATTACTTTTTAAAAGTAAGATGACCAACACTGCGCATTGCACAAAAAACATGTGCGTTTTCTAGGCAGTGCGGTCCGGCTCAGGTGCGAATTCAGGCCCATTATCTTCTATGGGCACGCATCTGATTCGCAGATGTGTGAACAGGATAAAATACTGATGCAATCCTGAGCTGATACTGTGGCAATCCTGAGCTGATACTGAGCAAAAACTGACATGAAACGCTGAACAACTGAGTTTTCTCTTCGCAGGGAAACCTGAGCTTCAATTCGCACCGCACATGTGTGAACTCAGGCTAAAGGGAGGCAAGTATTGGAGCAGTAAATACATGACTCAACCACCTGTTTCTACCACCTGCCAACCATATGTGTAAATGAGCCAGGCCCTAACAACATTAAAATAGTGTAAACACATTATCAAAAACAGCAGTCCATTCTTAAGGTTCTGTGGACCTGATGATTTCAGAGGAGGTTTGGGAATTCTGAAGATAAGGTGCTTGCATATAATTACAAGCATGCTAAATATGAAATTGGATATTTAAAGGAGCCACCTATGAAGCCATCTACCAAATAAAGGAGCAACTTATGAAAATTGTCAGATTGGTTACCTTACTGCCAGACCTGTACTCATGGGGCACTTTAAATGCAGATCTTTCTCAAGTTACCATCAGGGTATGGAAATGCTTAGTACCAATCGCTACAGCCCTCCAAAATAGCAAAACTCCTAATAGATTGGGATACCTGGTTAAATAGTTGCTGTTAGGATCCATCTCCACGATTGAGGAAGGATATAACCTCTTTTTTTAATCAAAACTTTTTTATTGATAAATTGCTCATATGATACATACAATCGTTGCAGTGTAAAGCCATAGGAAAACAGTACATACAGTTTATATCTTTGCAGGTATACATAGTGTGTCTGAGCAATAACAGAAAATGGTGCAGATAATAAGCTTCTTATACCCCTTCCATCCCCAGAGAGGATAAGATGTGGATAAAAAAAAAAAGAAAAAGGTTTTAACCAGCACTTTCAACCTATTATGATAAAATAGTGTTATACTTTTCTTCGGATGAAGCAAGGTCTGGTGCATAACCTTAGAACTTAACCAAACTTATGTTTCTTGCCTCTTTCTTGCTCTCCCCCACCCATATCCATTAATTACTTTTTATTGAAAGAATCTATCCATTACCAGCTGTGGTGGAGCTAGGCTAGGGTCATCCAACCATGGTTGCCGGATACGCTCAAATTTTCCCACAGCCTTTCTACGCCTATAAGCCAACCGATCTCTAAGGAGTAGAGAATTAACATATGTAATCCACTGTTTTCCAGTAGGGATCGCAGGTGCTATCCAATATCGTGTTATGAGTTTCCTAGCCAGGTACATCAGTCTAGTGATCATATAATACATGCCCTTTGGGTACATTTCCTCTGTTTTCTACTCATTTGTTTACCCCTCTTCTCCACTGCAAAGCTTTTACATATCTCCCTCACTTCTACTCTCTCCCTACTACTGCATGCATCACCTCTTGCAAATACCTAACCCACATGCTGACCTAAACACCAGGACAGAGCGGTGTGTGCACTTCTATACTTTCTGCTTCCATCTCACTTTCCTCACCATCCTTCTTCTCCTAATCTCTGGGGATATCTCCCTTAACCCTAGTCCTCACTGTAGTATCTCACTGCCAACCCAGCACCCTCCTTCCTCTGGCAATAGCCACAATTCACTCAGTTTAATCTTGATCCCCCCTGTTTCAAAAACACCCCCCTTTCGCATGTGCCCTTTGGAATGTTTGCTCTGTCTGTAACAAGCTCACCTCTGCCCATGACCTCTTTGTCTCCTATTCCCTTAACCTAATTGCAATTACTGAAACTTGGCTGCAAGCATCTGACTCTGCCTCTCCCAATGCACTCTCCTATGGAGACCTCCCTTGGACTCACTCACCCATTGCCATAAAGGAGGTGAAGTTGGTTTTCTTCTATCCACACTGAACACATTTTAGGTCATTCCTACCGCTCTCTCTCTATCCTTCTCGTCCTTTGAGACTCACTGTATTTGTCTGTTTTCTTCAATTTCTGAGGATTGGAGTGATCTATTGGCCTCGTGGGCTGGTGTCATACTTCCTTGAGGACTTCCCTGCCTGACTACCCTACTTTCTCTCCATTGACATATACACTAATCATTCTTGGTGATTTTAACATCTCCATTATTAATAACAGCCTGGCTGCATCTCACATTTTCAACTTAACCTCATCGTTTGACCTAACACAATGGACACAGTCCTCCACTCACTCTTGACCATGTTTTCTCCTATCTTTGCACTCCTGGCAACCTTATCAACACCCTCTTTCCTCTCTCTGATCACAGCCTCATTACCTTAACAATATCCCTGTCTTCAACCACCTATCTCTCCAAGCATCAAACCATTACCCACGGAAACCTTTGCCACTTTAATCCTTCTCTTTTCTACTCTGCAACTGACCACCTCTATGACAACATCTTGCCCCTGTCCTGCCCTGACCTCGCCATTTCTGTGTACAACAGTTCACTCTAATCCACACTGGACTCACTTGCTCCTTTTACTACATGCAATATCAGGCCTGACAATTGGCAGACTGAAGACTAAAAGCGGAGCTTCACCCAAAAGGGGAAGTTCCTTTTTAAGGTCTCCTCCTCTTCCCCCAATGGCACTTATTTGGATGGGGGGAGTGAGTACCTGGTACCTGCTCAGATTGCCTAGGTTATCCAACCAGAAGTTCTCCTCTCCCCCTCCATCCCAGAAGTCATCTGAGACATATCACAGGTCCCAGAACACTGTGGAACCATTAATACCGCGTACACACGGCCGGAATTTCCAATGGAAACAGTCGGATGGGAGCTTTTCATCGGATTTTCCGACCATGTGTATGCCCATCGGTCTTTTTCTGTCCGCATTTCCGACTGACTTTATATTGAGAGCCTGTTCTTAATTTTTCCGATCGCGTGTATGCAATTCCGACATGCAAAATTCCGACACATGCTCGGAAACAATTTGATGCATGCTCGGAAGCATTAAACTTCCATTTTCTTTTTCAAATAAATTTTTATTGAAGTTTTCAAGAATACAATTGTATAACCGTGTAGACATTTAGTCAAAAAAAATGTTGTAACATTCATGAGGATTTGTTAATAAACTACTAGCTTTCAATAAACTAGCGTTGATGTAGAAAACTATGTTCTAGTAGTAAAGGTTAACCATAAAGCAGACAATAACTGGGACAGAGGACAGAAGGGAGAGTAAGAAGGGGGGGGGGGGGAGTAAGGGTAGGGGAGGTGAGGAATGAGGTGGGGAAGAGAGCAATTGCAGAATTAAAATCATATTGAGACTTTAAGTGTAAGAGTATTTGTGTTATCAGAAGATTATTAAACCAGTAATTTTGTATAACATCGTTTCTATGGTAACCAAAGGTTTTGAATTTTGGAGTACGTGGGTTGACCACTTGATAGTATGGATTTGTATGTGTAGTGTGTGTGAACCAAGGTGATGATTTCTGGCAGGGTTGGAATGTTTGATGACTTCCTGCATCGGGTGATGAGTAGCCTGGTTGCTAGCAGTATGTGTGTGAGTACAAGTCTAGATGGTGTTGGAATAGAGTCCGGAAGCATGTTCAGAACAGCCATTTGTGGGGTTAGGGTAATGTTGTGTTGACATACCTCTTTTATTAGAGTTTCTACTTTTGTCCAAAGGTTAAACTTCCCTTTTATAGTGCCGTCGAACGTGTTGTATGTCACGATGTTATTGATCGTTGGAATTTGGTGTGACCATGTGTAGGCACGACAGTTTGAGCGAAATTCTGTCGGAATTCCGACGGGAAAACCATCAGAGCTTTTTCCAACGAGAATTCCGATCGTGTGTATGCGGCATTACAGTGCACAGCGCAGCTCACGCATACACAGTGGGAAACTGACTGTGAAGCTGCAAGCTGTAACAGCCAGGTACCCACAGTTGAGATTCCAGCACCAGGGACAGAAGACAGAGGGAAAGGATGGCTCAGGTACAGTACATCACTGGATCCTAGAACAGGTGAGTGTCTGTTTATTAAAAGTCAGCAGCTACAGCTTTTTGTAACTGTTGACTTTTAATAAACACAAAAATGGCTGGAGCACCTCTTTAACCACCTTAATACAGGGAACTTACACCCCTTCCTGCCCAAGCCATTTTTCAGCTTTCAGCACGGTTACACTTTGAGTGACAATTGCGCGGTCATGCTACACTGTAACCATGTGAATTTTTTATAATTTTCTTCACACAAATAGAGCTTTCTTTTGGTGGTATTTAATCACTTCTGGGTTATTTATTTTTTCCTTAGTTTCTGTCAGTAAATTTTGTAAATAAGTAATTTTTCAACACTGATGGGCGCTGATGAGGCAGCACTGATAGGCTGCACTGATGGGCACTGATGAGGTGGCACTGAGGTGGCACTGATGAGGAGGCACAAATATGCCGCACTTATGGGCACTGATAGGTGGCACCGATGATCACTGATAGGTGGCACTAATGGGTGGCACTGGTGGGCACTGGGCACAGATGGACAGCACTGGTGGGCACAGATGGGTGGCACTGATGGGCATTGATGGGTAGCATTGATGGGCAGCAGTGATGGGCATTGATGGGCAGCACTGATAGCCAGCACTGATGGCCACTGATTGCTGGCACTTGTGGGCACTGATTGCTGGCACTTGTGGGCACAGATTGGTGCCAATTGTGGGCACTGGTTGGCACTGATTGCTGGAACTGGTGGGCACTTAATTGTAATCAGGGCAGTGATGATCAGTGCCCTGATTACAACCCTAGATGTCCTCTGTGAGGAGATGCCACTGATCGGCTTTCCTTTCCTCACACTCTGGACAAAGCCGATCACATGGTTAAAGAGCTGTGTTTTTTACACATATCGGGGTCACGCCGTGTCCTAGCAACACGGCACGGCCCGGGGGAGCGTGAGATTGGTCCTTTTGGGAGGCCATCATATGACGTCCACCCAGAACGAGAGCCACAAGTGGTTAAGAGACATAACCATGCAATGGAGCAATTGTGGCACAAAGCAAATCTCACACTATATAAATCTGCCTTTCTAAAATACAATTCCTCCCGCTGCCAAACAAGCCTACTTTGTCACCCTCAATAGCGCTCCATCAATCAGTCCTCATCATCTCTTCTCTACTTTTAACCTTCTACTTTCTCCACCACCACCTCCACCCAGTAACTCACTCACTGCTGCTTATGACATCTCAACTTCACAAATATCCATCCCACTTAACATGCCCTTTACAAAACAAGATTCAATACTTTCCTCTATTGACCTTGCTACTACAGAAGAGGTCACCAAACTTTTTTCCGAAGCCTGTCTTACCACCCATCCACTATGGTCACCCCTTTCCTCTATCCTATGCTCTCTCCCTCTCTACTGGCACCTCCCCTCCTAAAAAAACAAGCTAATCATCCCTATACTTAAAAAGCCCTCACTGGTCCCCATCTGCCTGAACAACTTAGGTCCCATCTCCTTGCTTTCATTTACCTCTAAACTTTTAGGACGTTTAGGCTGGGTTCACGCATATGTGAATTGGATACGGCTTACACAGCATCCAATTCGCAGAACATTTGAAAATATGTTCTTTTCAATGGGTCCGGTTCACATATGTGAACATTGCACAAAAAAACCTGTGCATTTTCTAGGCAGTGCGGTGCAAATGGCAGGCGCATAATCTTCAATGGGAACGCATCTGATTTGCACATGTGTTCCATTGTGAACAGGAATTCTCTCCTTCTCCTCACTACTAAAGTTGAGCGGACACCTGGATGTTCGGGTTCGGCAGGTTCAGCCAAACTTCAGAAAAAAGTTCGGGTTCGGGACCGAACTTGACCCCGAACACTGAACCCCATTGAAGTCAATGGGGACCCGAACGGCTATAATAAAGTGTCGGCTCCCATCCCCCTTAATACAGAGAACAGTCATTGAAGTCATTTATTTTAAAAAGTTAGTCATAAAAAGTGTTTGGGGACCCGGGTCCTGCCCCAGGGCACATGTATCAATGCAAAAAAAAAAACTTTTAAAAACGTCCGTTTTTTCGGGAGCAGTGATTTTAATAATGCTTCAAGTGAAACAATAAAAGTGTAATATTCCTTTAAATTTCGTACCTGGGGGGTGTGTGTAGTATGCATGTGAAGGGGCGCATGTTTACAGTGCTTAGAACTGTCTCTGCAAAAAGTGTCATTTTGCCGGAAAAAAAGATATTTAAAATGACTCGCGGCTATATGAATTGTCGGTTCCCGTAACACAGAGAACAGTCATTCATTGAAAGCCATTCATAAAAAAAAAAGTCATTGATAAAAAATAAAAAAAAAAAAATAAAAAAGCGTGGGGGTCCCCCCAAATTCAATAACCAGGCCCTTCAGGTCTGGGATGGATATTAAGGGGGACCCCAGCCAAAAAAAAAATGGCGTAGGGTCCCCCTCAAAATCCATACCAGACCCTTGAGGTCTAGGATGGATTTTAAGGGGAAACCCAGCCAAAAAAAATGGCGTGGGGTCCCCTCAAAATCCATACCAGACCCTTATCCGAGCATGCAACCTGGCAGGCCGCAGGAAAAGAGGGGGGGCGAGAGCGGCCCCCCCTCCCGCCTGAACCGTACCAGGCCACATGCCCTTAAAATTGGGAGGATGCTTTGGGGGTCTCAGACCCCCAAAGCACCTTGTCCCCATGTTGATGAGGACAAGGGCCTCGTCCCCACAACCATGCCCGGTGGTGGTGGGGGTCTGCGGGCGGGGGGCTTATCGGAATCTGAAAGCCCCCTTTAACAAGGGGACCCCCAGATCCCGCCCCCCCCTGTGTGAAATGGTAAGGGGGTACTTCCTACCATTTCACCAAAAAAGTGTCAAAAATGGTAAAAATGACAGGAGACGGTCTTTGACAATTCCTTTATTAAAATCTTCTTTCTTCTTTCTTCTGGTCTTCCTTTCTTCATCCTTCGGTTTCTTCATCTTCTCCTTCCGGCATCTTCTTCTTCCATCTTCTTCTTCCTCCGATCCGCTTCTTCTTGGCCTTCTCGTCCAGCATCGGCGTCTCTTCTGGGCTGATCCGTGCAATGGGAGGCTCCCGCTGTGTGAGGCTTCTCTCTGGTATCTTCTTCCACGGCGTCGGTCTCTGAGGCTTCTCTCCGGTATCTTCTTCCAGGGCGTCGGTCTCTTCTTGGGCCACTCCTCGCAATGGGAGGCTCCCGGTGTGTGAGGCTTCGCTTCGGCTGACATGTGTTTTATAACGGAGGGCGGGGCCACCTGGTAACCCCACCCCCTCTGACGCATGGGGACATCATGGGGACTTCCCTATGGCTTTCCCCGTGACGTCAGAGGGGAAAGCCATAGGCAAGTCCCCATGACGTCCCCATGCGTCAGAAGGGGGCGGGGCCTCACACATCGGGAGCCTCCCATTGCGAGGAGTGGCCCAAGAAGAGACCGACGCCCTGGAAGAAGATACCGGAGAGAAGCCTCAGAGACCGACGCCGTGGAAGAAGATACCGGAAAGAAGCCTCACACAGCGGGAGCCTCCCGTTGCGCGGAGCGGCCCAGAAGAAACACTGATGCTGGACGAGAAGGCCAAGAAGAAGCGGATCGGAGGAAGAAGAAGATGGAAGAAGAAGATGCCGGAAGGAGAAGATGAAGAAACCGAAGACCAGAAGAAAGAAGAAAGAAGATTTTAATAAAGGAATTGTCAAAGACCGTCTCCTGTCATTTTTCACATTTTTGACACTTTTTTGGTGAAAGGTTAAAAGTACCCCCTTACCATTTCACACAGGGGGGGGCCGGGATCTGAGGGTCCCCTTGTTAAAGGGGGCTTCCAGATTCCGATAAGCCCCCCGCCCGCAGACCCCCACAACCACCGGGCACGGTTGTGGGGACGAGGCCCTTGTCCTCATCAACATGGGGACAAGGTGTTTTGGGGGGTCTCAGACCCCCAAAGCACCCTCCCAATGTTGAGGGCATGTGGCCTGGTATGGTTCAGGCGGGAGGGGGGGACGCTCTCGTCCCCCCCTCTTTTCCTGCGGCCTGCCAGGTTGCGTGCTCGGATAAGGGTCTGGTATGGATTTTGAGGGGGACCCCACACCATTTTTTTGGGCTGGGTTTCCCTTAAAATCCATCCCAGACCTCAAGGGTCTGGTATGGATTTTGAGGGGGACCCTATGCCATTTTCTAAGCACTGGAAACATGCTCCCCTTCACATGCATACTATACACACCCCCAGGAATATTACACTTTTATTGTTTCACTTTAAGCATTATTAAAATCACTGCTCCCGAAAAAACTGACGTTTTTAAAAGTTTTTTTTGCATTGATACATGTCCCCTGGGGCAGGACCCGGGTCCCCAAACAATTTTTATGACTAACTTTTTAAAAATAAATGACTTCAATGACTGTTCTCTGTATTAAGGGGGACGGGAGCCGACAATTCATATAGCCGCTAGTGCTTTTAAAAGACATTTTAAAAAGCACCATTACATCGCCAAACACTGGACCTGAACCCGAACATACAGTCAATTGTTCGGGTTCGGGTCCGGGACCCGAACACCCAAAAGTCCGGTACGGACCCGAACTTTACAGTTCAGGTTCGCTCAACCCTACTCACTACACCTTCCGCATCTCCCTGGTCAGCTGATCCGCAGCTACAATGGAGAGGAACTGCTGAAGGAATCATTTTTATCTTCGCAGGGAAAATCGGAGCTGCATTCGCACTGGACTAGTGTGAACCCAGCCTTAGCCTACAACTCTTTGATCTCCTGCCTCAATGAAAACAACCTTCTTGACCCCTTACAGTCTGGCTTTTGCTCACTACACTCCACTGAAACTGCCCTACTAAAACTCACTAATGATTTACAAACTGCTAAAAGCAATGGCCGCTACTCCATATTCATACTACCAGATCTTTCTGCGGCCTTTGATACTGTTAACCCCCCCCCCCCCCACCCCCCCTTTTAGAAAACTTTGCTCTCTTGGCCTTCAAGACTGCTGTTTTATGGTTCTCCTCCTACTTATCACAGTGTTCCTTCAATGCTGCCTACAACTATGTTTCCTCCTCTCCACTTTCTTTCTGTAGGGGTCCCCCAAGGTTCTGTGCTTAGACCATTCATCTTCTCTATCTGCACCTCCTTCCTTGGTCACCTCCTCCCACAGCTTCCAGTACCATCTCTATAACACCCAATCTATCTCTCTTTTTCCCACCTCACCCCTACAGCCTCCTCTCGCATTACTAACTTATTAACTCACATATCAGTGTAGGAAGGTCCTGGTGACCTCCAGCGTTAGTGAGAGCTGACATCCGTCTTTGTAGAGTGGGTTATAAGGCATGGTGGGTGTAATGCAATATGGGGTGATGGGCGCCAGAGACTTTTTGAATGAAAAGAGATTTATTGTCTCTTAACAGAACTGTGGGAGAGAGGGTTATGGCCAGGACACCCTTAAGTAGATACAATGTTAATTGGCAGACTTCTATAGGTAGAAATCTATACAGGGAAAGGCCTTCAGCCGGACACCACTTCTGTATAGGTAGAACCGCTGTCTCCTATGGCAACAAATCTTGTAACAGTCACTAAAGGTAGTTGTATTTAAAGGGGTTGTAAATAGAGTTGAGCGGACACCTGGATGTTTGGGTTCGGCGGGTTCGGCCGAACTTCGGAAAAAAGTCCGGGTTCGGGACCGAACTTGACCCGAACTTGACCCCGAACTCCGAACCCCATTGAAGTCAATGGGGACCCGGACTTTTGAACACTAAAATGGCTGTAAAAAAAGGTCATGGAAAGGGCTAGAGGGCTGCAAATGGCAACAAAATGTTGTTAAGAGCATGGCAAGTGATCTGCAAACAAATGTGGATAGGGAAATAACTTAAAATAACATAAAAAAAAAATGCTGGCGGACCCCCTTCTCAGCAGAAGAGGTACAGGAAGTCATTAAGAACCTCAGAAACTCAACGGCACGATACCGCACATATGGTGGGAATACCCCAGAATACACACTTTCTGGAAAAAATTATTCAATTTAATGGATAAGATAGTGGGAAAATAAAATACTTGGAATTAAAAAAAAATGAAAAAATTATAATCTTGACCTAGGAGGACGATGGATGTGGCGGCGTAGGTGGAAGCGGCGGTGGAGGAGGACGAGGTAGCCAACACTGGTTCAAAAATACAACAATGGCTGGGTAAGGCTAGTGGTGAATGATGTGTCGAATTCTGTCCCCCGTCGCATAGTGTCCGCCCTGTACTGCGCTTGCTCAGTACGTAGGACAAGGGGATTTTGAAACTCTCCGAAGACAATGCGCGGTGACTCCAGGTTCAAGCCACATCATCCGAGGTTGAAGCCTAGCCAAGCGAGCCCGTGAGGGGCCCTGTTACTATGTGCTACCGTATGTCCACTTGGATGGTCGGGCTTGAACCTGCACTCACTGCGCAGGCGACGTTCATCTTTGGAGATTTTGTGAATCTCCTTGTCCTCCGTACTGCGCAAGCACTACACCTGCGCAGTAAGTGGCCGGACACTATCCGATAGCAAGACCGTTTTCATCAGAACACCGGTATATGTTTCTATTCTGCACAAGGTACAGCCAAGTCCTGTGGGATCCATGCCTGGTTCATTTTAATGAACGTGAGCTTGTCCACATTGGCACTGGACAGGCGGCTGCGCTTGTCTGTGATAACGCCCCCTGCCGTGCTAAATACACGTTCAGATAATACACTGGCGTCAGGGCAGGCCAGCACCTCCATGGCGTAAAGGGCAAGCTCAGGCCATGTGCCCAATTTGGAGACCCAGAAGTTGAAGGGGGCAGACCCGTCATGCAGTACGTGTACGCGTGTGCACACATACTGCTCCACCATGTTGGTGAAATGCTGCCTCCTGCTAAGACGTTCCATCTCAGCTGGTGGTGCTGGTTGTTGTGGCGTGCCGACAAAGCTTTTACACATTCCGGCTATGCTAACCCTGCCTTGCGAGGTGCTGGCGGTGCCCCGGCTGTGTTGGCGACCTCTTCCTCCTCCTCTGCCTTCGCCTTGTGCTTACATCGTACCCCCACTTCCAAGTGGGAATGCCACCAGCAGCGCGTCTACCAGCGTGCGCTTGTACTCGCGCATCTTACGTTCACGCTCCAGTGAGGTAATTAAGGACGGCACATTGTCCTTGTAACGGGGATCCAGCAGGGTGGCCACCCAATAATCAGCACCAGTTAAAATGTGGGCAACTCGGCGGTCGTTGCGGAGACACTGCAGCATGTAATCGCTCATGTGTGCCAGGCTGCCCAGAGACAAGGAAAAGCTGTCCTCTGTGGGAGGTGTATCGTCTGTGTCCTCTGTATCCCCCCAGCCACGCACCAGTGATGGACATGAGCTGGTCTGGGTGCCACCCTGCTGTGAACATGGTTCCTCCTCCTCCTCCATCTCCTCCTCATCCTCCACCTCGTCATCCTCAAGAACTGTGCCCTTGCTGCCAGACAATTGTGTACCTGGCGCTTGTTGGTGCAGGAACCCACCCTCGTAGCCACTTGTAAATGACTGCCCTGAAAGCCTTGGAAATTAACCCTCTTCCTCCTCCTCCTCCTCCTCCTCCTCCTCATCCTGTGCCACATCCTCTTTCATCATCGCCTGAAGAGTTTTTTCAAGGAGGCATAGAACTGGGATAGTAACGCTGAGAACGGTGTCATCGGCACTGGCCATGTTGGTGGAGTACTCGAAACAGCGCAACAAGGCACACAGGTCTCGCATGGAGGCCCAGTTATTGGCGGTGAAGTGGTGCGGTTCCGCAGAGCGACTCACGCGTGCGTGCTGCAGCTGAAACTCCACTATCGCCTGCTGCTGCTCGCACAGTCTGGCAAGCGCTGACAGGCGAGCAGCACCAGGATGAGAACGCCGAAAGTGCGCACAGACGGCCCACACTTTCTGCAGCAGCTCTGGCATATCGGGGTAATTCTTAAGGAACCTCTGGACCACCAAGTTCAGCACATGCGCCAGGCAAGGGATGTGCGTCAAACCGGCAAGGCCCAGAGCTGCTACGAGATTTCGCCCAATATCGCACACCACCAGGCCGGGCTTGAGGCTCACTGCCACCAACCACTCATCAGTCTGTTGTTCCATGTCCCTCCACAACTCCTGCGCGGTGTGGGGTTTTTCCCCCAAACAGGAAAGTTTTAAAACTGCCTGCTGTCGTTTAGCCCTGGCTGTGCTGAAGTTGGTGGTGAAGGTGTTACGCTGACCGGATGAGGAGGCGGTAGAGGATGAGGAGGCGGAGTAGGAGGAGTTAGCAACAGGAGGCAAACTGAAGTGCCCTGCAATCCTCGGTGGTGGAAGGACATGCGCCAAACTGCTATCCGCCTCAGGCCCAGCCGCCACTACATTTACCCAGTGTGCTGTTAGGGAGATATAACGTCCCTGACCGTGCTTACTGGTCCACGCATCCGTAGTTAGGTGGACCTTGCCACAGATGGCGTTGCGCAGTGCACACCTGATTTTGTCCCCCACTTGGTTGTGCAGGGAAGGGATAGCTCGTCTGGAAAAGTAGTGGCGGCTGGGCACGACGTACTGTGGGACAGCCAATGACATGAGCGTTTTAAAACTCTGCGTCTCCACCAGACAGAATGACAGCATTTTAAAGGCGAGGAATTTTGAAATGCTGGCATTTAGGGCCAGGGATCGCGGGTGGCTAGAGGGGTACTTCCTCTTCCGCTCCAGTGTTTGGGAAATAGAGAGCTGAACGCTTCCATGGGACATTGTGAAGATGGTTGGTGACCCAGGTGGTAGTGTTGCTGGCAGATCCTCTGTTTGCGGGTTGGCAGGTGTCACTGTCACTACAGAGGTGGATGAAGAGGCCAAGACTGCAGCAGAAGAGGAAGCAGGAGGAGCCAGAGACCTTTCTTGGTTTTTGAGGTGTCTACTCCACTGCATCTCGTGCTTTGCACTTAGATGCCTGGTCATGCAGGTTGTGCTCAGGTTGAGAACGTTTATGCCTCGCTTCAAGCTCTGATTGCACAGCGTGCAAACCACTCGTGTCTTGTCATCAGGACATTGTCTGAAGAACTGCCACGCTAGGGAAATCCTTGCACCTGGCTTTGGTGTGCTCGGTCCCTTGCTGCGTTGGGCAGTAGCAGACGTACTGTCTAGGGGACGGACGCTCCGCTTTTGCACCCTGCTCCCTCTTCTGCTGTGCTGGTGGCTCTGTGCGACCACCACCTCTTCCTCTGAACTACACTGAACCACGCATGACGTTGATTCCATGTGGAGTCAAGGACCTCATCGTCCTCCACATCATCTTCCACCCAAAATTCACCCCTACCCTCCTTGTCGGTCTGCACAATGGCAAAAGCAGCAGCAGTTGGCACCTGTGTTTCGTCATCATCCGAGACGTGCTGCGATGGTCCTCCCATGTACTCATCATGAAACATAAGTGGTTGGGATCGGTGCACACAATCTCTTCCACTTCTGGGGCAGGGCTAGGTGGATGGCCCTGGGAAACCCTGCTAACAGAGTCATCAAAAAGCAGAAGAGACTGCTGCATGATTTGGGGCTCAGACTGATTGGCTGATTTGCAAGGGGGTGAGGTGAAAGACTGATGGACATTGGCTGCAGGTGCCAACTCTGAACTTTCATCAGGAGACTGGGTGGGAGACAATGTGAAGGAACCGGAGGCACTGTCAGTAGCAACCCAATCTACTATCGCCTGTACTTGTCCTGGCCTCAACATTCGTACAGCCTCATTAGGTGCGCCAAAATACTACTGCAGGCTCTGTTGCCTACTCGCACCTGAGGAAGGTGTTTCACTAGTGCGTGTAGCTGGCACAGATCGACCACGTCCTCTCCCTGCAACAGGAGCGCCACCAGCAACACCACGACCCGGGCCACGTCCCCTTTTTGATGATCTCCTCATATTTTCAAAATTTATGATCTCGCCCTAAATGGGTGTTTTTGTATATAGCAGAATACACGTACAGTGTCTAAAGCGTTTATGAACACGCAGAAAATGCTATTGGGAAAAAAAAAAAACATCGCAAAATTAATTTTTTTGCAAATGTTTTTCCAATATCAGAATACCAGGATAGTGTCTACAGCGTGTATGTATGAAAACGCAGAAAATGCTATTGTGAAAAAAAAAAAACACTGCAAATTTTTTTTTTTTGCAATGTTTTTGCAATATCAGAATACACGGACATACTGTCCGTGTATTCTGATATTGCAAAAACATTGCAAAAAAAATAATTTTGCAGTGTTTTTTGTAAAGCGTTTATGAAAATGCGGAAAATGATATTGTGAAAAAAAAACACCGCAAAATATTTTTTTTTTGCTATGTTTTTGCAATATCAGAATACACGGACAGTATGTAAAGCATTTATGAAAACGCAGAAAATGCTATTGGGGAAAAAAAACACAGCAATTTTTTTTTTTGCAATGTTTTTGCAATATAAGAATACACGGACAGTATATAAAGCGTTTATGAAAACGCAGAAAAATGCTATTGGGGAAAAAAACACTGCAATTTTTTTTTTTTTTTTTGCAATGTTTTTGCAATATCAGAATACACGGACAGTATGTAAAGCGTTTATGAAAACGCAGAAAATGCTATTGTGAAAAAAAAACACAGCAAAATATTTTTTTTTTGGAATGTATTTGCAATATCAGAATACACGGACAGTATGTAAAGCGTTTATGAAAACGCAGAAAATGCTATTGGGGAAAAAAAACACAGCAAAATTTTTTTTTTTTTTGCAATGTTTTTGCAATATCAGAATACACGGATACTGTCTACAGCATGTATGTATGAACACGCAGAAAATGCTATTGGGAAAAAAAAAAAAGCAAAATTAAATTTTTATGCAATGTTTTTTCCAATAGCAGAATACACACATACTATGGTGTATCTCTTAGTATATGCAGTGTTGTTCCTAATGGTGCACTAAGCTTGCAGGTAAAACTTTTATTTTTTGTCTGGCACTGGCCTCATGGCACTGTTAAAAGACTGTGCACTGCACCCCAGCCAGGGCACAATTGATTTAGGAATCTCTTCAATAATTCTCTCTGCCTCTTTCTTTTGCTTAATAAAGAAACTCCCTACTCTAGCTATCTAGATCGCTCACTGATCTAACTAATTAGAAGAAAATTCAAGGAATGTGGACTGACTGACTGACTGACTGACTTTAGCACACTATCTCCTAAAATCATCTATCTCTCTGCAGCACAGGAACCTGTCTATAGCAGAATGACGCTGTGTGCTGTGTGTGTGTACTATATATAGAGGCTGGGTCACATGCTGCACTGGCCAATCACAGCCATGCCATTAGTAGGCATGGCTGTGATGGCTTCTAAGGGCACACTAGTGAAACTAGCTGTTAAAAAGGCGCCAATACATCGCCGAACACCGGACCCGAACCCAAACTTACAGCCAATAGTTAGGGTTCGGGTCTGGGTCCCGAACACCCAAAAGTCCGGTACGGACCCGAACTTTACAGTTCAGGTTCGCTCAACCCTAGTTGTAAACCCTTGTGGTTTTTCCCCTTAATGCATAGGAGCCCGTTCGTTCCCTCGGTGGAGACGCGCTCACCTTCTCTATCCAGGGTTCTCGGCTCTTGATTGGATAGATTTATAGCAGCGCAGCCATTGGCTCTTGCTGCTGTCAATCAAATCCAATGACGTGGGCGCCTGGGGGTGGGGCCGAGTCCGGCATTCTGTGTCTATGCACGCAAATGCTGGACTCCGGAGCGCACCGCAAGGTGACCCCCAGGGTGAGCGCTTCTCCCAGGGGATTTACCGATGCAAGGAGGAGCCGCGAGCACTGCTGGGAGACCCCAGAAGACGAGGTTCGAGGCCATACTGTGCAAAACGAACTGCATAGTGGAGGTAAGTGTGATATGTTTGTTATTTAAAAAAAAAAAATAAGGTTTCACTTTAACTATTGGAGACACAAATAGTTCTCCTCACACTCTACAGTCTCTCACTGTAGGTCTTTACTCTCTGAGCTCCCAGTCTCTCACTAGACTCTCAGACCCAATCGCCACAGGATCCCCGGAGCTCCTCTGTAACAATATCACATACTGGACACACGAAAAGCTGTAGCTAGTGGCTATATTGTTTGAAAATCTTAGGCCAACAGTTTAACATTGCAGTAGAAATTCCTGAACCATAGGCTTTATACTTCAAGAGCTGTTTTCTCAACAGAGAAAGCAGAACCAGGATAGGTCTGTAAAAACAGCTAATGACCAGCAGATACTGGTCGTAAATACCTTAGTGCACATAAAGCTTAAACAGTGGAATAAATATGAAATCTCAGCATGTTTCATAACTTCCAAAGTAATAATAGCATAGCCATAGCACAGCCATAATATGGACATATTTAGTTTACATGTTTTGTAACATTTCAAGTCCAAACCACTGGTATCCCTTATTCCTCCTAGGTAAACTAGGCCTTGAAGATCTGGCATGTGTGTATTTGTTTTGAAGCAAATGTCACGCTGAAAAATAATATGATGAGATATATGAATATTTATCACAAAGTGTACCTGGGACATGGTCATGAGTACAGACACTTCCCAGCAACCAACCCCTAAACAATATGACCAGATGATTGGTCACTGGTCACTGTCAACACCCCTTTGATCTGACAGAAAAGAGGAGATGCCAAGACAATGGTCAGTTCTCCTTTTACCATCCAAGCAGGAACATCTGCCAAGTTTGAGAATCGATTACCCAGCTCATCGATCGAACTCTGATCAACCCTTGGACAATAATTGCAAGTATTCTTCTTCCCCCAATTATACCTTATTTCTTTGTGGCTGTATATTTTTGTTATCTCTTTGAAACATTTTTTTTCTGTAAATGTTTTGATTGCACCAACTTTGACCTTTTCATAATAAACCCTTATGTTGAAAAGTAACCTTGTCTCTAAAGCTCTTAATGCAAGCTATAAACAAACCTCTTGATGAGCGCTACTCTTGTAGAGTAAGGCCTCTGAGCAGACCTGTCTGTGGCAGCAGTGTGTGTTAAAGGGGCGTTCCGGCTGCATTTTTTTTTTTTCAGCAGCTTCAAACACTGTAGCTGCTGACTTTTAATAAGGACACTTACCTGTCCAGAGCGTCTGCGATGTCGACCCCCCCGAGGCTGATCCGTCCATTGGATCGGCTGCCGGCGCCACCATCTTAACGAAGGGAAACGGGCAGTGGAGCCTCGTGGCATCACTGCCTGTTTTCTACGGTGCTTTGTGGATGGCCCCATTGTTTTCTGGGACACACACATGTCCCACGGGGCCGCTCGCTGAAGAGGAGGAAACGCAGCGGTAAAGGGAAAGGCAGATTAGGAAGACTGCCTAGCAACAGGGTTTTCTGGTAAGTTAAAAATATTTATTTTTCACATTTTTCTTTTCTTAAGAATATTAATGCTATTTTTTATTTTATGGTTGCCCTCCACTTTTAGCCTTGCACATACGATTTTTTTCAGCTCTTTAGTGCCACCCTTTGGGCTCCTTCCACTAATTTCATGTTAGTAGAAGTTTGGTGAGTGTTGATTCGTGATTTTAATTTTGCGCTTTTCGTTTCACGCTTTTCAGTTTGTGCTTTTCAGTTTGCGCTTTTCATTTTGTGCTTTTCAGTTCATTTCTAAACGGCCGTTCGTCAACCAGACATGTTGCGCGGAATGGCCCGAGAACGAAGCGAGGAAGAAGAGACGCGGTGGAGGAAGATGCCAGATGAGAACACTGGAGCAAGAAACAGAGGATCGGAGGAAGAAGAAGATGGAGGAAGAAGAAGATGGAGGAAGAAACCGAAGGATGAAGGAAAGAAGAAGGAAGAAGGAAGAAGATGGAAAGAAGAAGACTTTAATAAAGGAATTGTCTAAAACTGTCTCTTGTCATTTTAACACTTTTGTCCCTTTTTTGTGAAATGGTAGGGGTACTTGTTAAACGGGGTTTCCAGATTCCGATAAGCCCCCCCCCCGCAGACACCCACAACCACCGGCCAGGGTTGTGGGGATGAGGCCCTTGTCCTCATCAACATGGGGACAAGGTGCTTTGGGGTGGACCCCAAAGCACCCTCCCAATGTTGAGGGCATGTGGCCTGGTACGGTTCAGGGGGGAGGGGGGTTCTCTCGTCCCTCCCTCTTTTCCTGCGGCCTGCCAGGTTGCGTGCTCAGATAAGGGTCTGGTATGGATTTTGAGGGGGACCCCCACGCATGGCCTGGGGCGACTTAAAGTCGCGTTGTAAGTCACCCCAAGTCATGTTGTAAGTCGCCCCAAGTCATGTTGTAAGTCGCCCCAAGTCACGCATCTCAAAGCATGCAGCCTATTCCAGTGATCTAGTACTGCAAAAGTACTTCACAATGTTTCTGAAGCTGGACCACAGCTGTCAAATTTTTAATGTTTGCTGCATGCTAAATTCTGCTTTGTGCCTTAAAGATGGCTTATTCCAGTGTCTAGGCACTGTAAAGGTCCCACAAAATATGTCCACAATTGGACCTCAGCTACCAAAATATCAAATGTTTTGCTGCAGGGAAAATCCAGTGCCCTGGAGCTCAAAAATAGTTGTGGGTATTGTCTCTCAGATAATACCCTTTCATGTTTATTTCACACTAAAACCTGCCTTGATTCTTCATCTTATATTATGGCTAAACCAAGTAATATGTGTAGCTCTTTTCTTTCAAATAATACATTCTAATTTTTATTGCAAAATAAAAATAAAAACATGCCTTGCTTCTTCATCTTATATTACAACCTAACCAAGCTGCTTACATACTGTCCACCCACTGAATAATGTTTATGGAAATTTTCTCTGAAATAATAATAATTTATTTAGGTTTTATTTCAAGATAAAACTTACTTTGTCTTTTCTTCTTATACTGTGGGCTTACCAGGCTTCTTACATTCTATACAGGTACTGTACAATTTTATTGTCCATTGTCTCTCGGGTAATACACTCATTTATTTTGTATGATAAAACGTGCCTTGTTGTTTCTATTTTCCTACATATTCAAGTGCTCATGTACTGTTGTTTGTAATATGTTTTGAATAATAGGGGATACGTGGATAGGGGGTTTGGAAAATGTGGTCTTGTACAAAGTTGAAGGCTTCAGCTTTATTTATTTTATAAGTAAACTTTCTTTAAGTTTTTACATCGGTTTTGGCTTCCAATTCCACCAGCTTGATAAAAAAATCAGGCAAAAGAGATGAGAAAGGCACGTGGACTGATGAGTCCTTTTAAAGCGTTTATTTCAAACAAAATAGGTATTTACAGAAAATATCACATATTCATAAGTGGCTAGGTTACAAGAAAAATAGCACTAAAACAGGTCTGGTCTGTGAGCTAGAATAGTGGGGGCCGGATGGATGATGTATCACAGGGTGAATATTGACCAATGGGGTGTTAATGTTGTGATTTCTCAAACAAGCACTGATCTGTGGCTGAATGTGCATGTAGGGACAAGCTCTCTCACCAATAAACCTTCGGTGGGGCTACGGAGATTCCCCTGCGATAGTGTTGCCATGCACTGCTATGCAGCGTTTCTGCTCTCAGTATGTGTGCTTGGGGTGATGGAGAGATGTGGGAGTACACACAGCCAGTCTTTTGCATATAGTATTTTGGACTTCCCCCAGTCGGCATGCATGAACAACTATATATTAAAACCACCACAAAAATACCACCAACTTCATTTTTAGGTCCTCTGCACCAGTGCAGGAGAATAATCGATTTTGTATATTTGTTCACCTAAATAAATCAGGTGTCACCAGTCATAACTACTTAAAAAGTATTTTTTTATTCAAATAGTTTTTTTTTTGTTTTTTTTTACAAAATCAGATTTGGCTGCTGTATTTAAGCCAAGACACATGTAAAATCACATACAGCACATATCCAAAATATGTGATGCCAGAATATGGTGTTGCTCATTATTTCTGGTTAAACCTGTGCTATTCTGTAAAACTACATACAGCTTAAATTGTTACTAAACCCACAACAGTAAAAACAGTTTGTATATGCATATCAAAAAAAAGGGGGGGGATGGTGGAGTAGGGATTATAGCAGTGCTAAGATAATATAAGAGAGTTGGGGCGGACTCACAGTTCAAGGCTCGTAATACTCATTAGTTAGTAAAACAATTTTTATTACATATAGACAATTATATCAAAACATACAAGGAGAAGAATATATATGTATGGAGAAATATTAACAATATATATTTTTCGTAGTAATACTCAGTTAGATGAATCAGAGCAAATGATTGAGGTATCACTTAAAGAATTTTTTAGCAATCAAAGGTATTGAGAACAATACATGGTCAGTGATAAAGTTAAATTATGCACATAAAATTGGAAGTAGGATTCACATTTAATGTGGGAAAACGACCTAAGGTAGACTGGTTTAGTCTTTGTAGACTGTTCCGACATGTTTCGCCATAACAATGGCTTCCTCAGGGTATGTCTACTTTGCGTAATTGGTGTATCTGGTAAGAAAAGTATCAAAATAAGTTCCATTCAATGCTCAATAAAGGAGAAATTAGATACAAAGCAATATAAAGGACAAATATAATTGTAAAGTGGATTGTCACCAAGTTATCAGCGCAGAGGAAGTGCTCTGGCCCCTCCTTCCCAGAATGGAAAAAGGGCCCCCTTGTGGACCATCCCAGACTTACCCTAATAGAGGTGTGGATTAAACTCAGCCGCAGCCGCGGGGCAGGGCAGTCGTGCAGGGTGCCACAGCTGCCTAATAGAAGGCGGTAAACCCCAGATTGGACATTTGATATATTAGCTGGTTGGAAAAGAAATAAAACAAAAGATAAACGAGTAATAAGAAGCAATTTAAATAGTGTTGTGAGTCCATGAGAAATTAATTCATGGACATGACGCCATACACTATATAAGGGACAATGTCTCAAATCGTTACTTACTTTCATTAATTTTGTAGGGTGGTTGAAAAAAATATATAAAGAAGAACCGAAGGTTCTGATAGGGCGACAAAAGTTAAAAACAGGAGGCACCTGAGGAGATAATAATTGGACAGAGAGTTACATAGTTGAACACGGTGATGGCTCAAAGATAGGGAGGATGAAGGGTTTAAAGTTAAATAAAATTTGAAAGATCAAATACCTGTTTTTTTTATTTTGGAAAGTGTGAGGTGCAGAGCACCGTTCTGCTTGAAAAGTGCAATTGTAAACACCCTTGAAGCAAGGGAAAAAGGAAGGGAAGAGCATCCGATCGATCAAAGCTCGGCAGTGGGCTGAAGAAAAAAATAAAAATACATTCAGGAGATCCTGATAAGTATCAAGTGGGTTGGGAAAAATATCCAAAAAAAGAGATAAGGAATAGGTTTAGTTTGCTTACTTGGGTACGAGCAGGTATGATGCGTCAGGTGCCTCCAGAGTCCTGTAGTGGACTGGTGTGGTGAGCTGGTTTAAATACCGCCTTCCTGATCGAGGCGGCGTGGATCCGCCCCTCGATCAGAGGACAATAGAGCCTATGCGCATGCGCACAGCGCGTCACGGCCGGGAGCCTACGATTCCCATAGTTCCCGGCAATGAGCGCGCGGCGAGCGTGATGACGTCATCGCCGTTAAGACGGCGAGTGAGATAGCGAAGGCTGGCGGTGGGCGGGCTGTGAGGGCCCGCCCTCGGGTGTCCATACTAGGCCGCTGGGCTATCCCAAGGCGTGACAAGTCCGCCCCACAGGCGGCGGCTGAGTCCAGACACCGTTGCCAATATATAGCCTTCATTGGCTCATTTCCATCTCAGTCCCCTCCTCCTTCTTTCCCCCTTCCCTCCTCCTCTTCTCGCCCTCCTACCATCATTTCGGTGTCTGGACTCAGCCGCCGCCTGTGGGGCGGACTTGTCACGCCTTGGGATAGCCCAGCGGCCTAGTATGGACACCCGAGGGCGGGCCCTCACAGCCCGCCCACCGCCAGCCTTCGCTATCTCACTCGCCGTCTTAACGGCGATGACGTCATCACGCTCGCCGCGCGCTCATTGCCGGGAACTATGGGAATCGTAGGCTCCCGGCCGTGACGCGCTGTGCGCATGCGCATAGGCTCTATTGTCCTCTGATCGAGGGGCGGATCCACGCCGCCTCGATCAGGAAGGCGGTATTTAAACCAGCTCACCACACCAGTCCACTACAGGACTCTGGAGGCACCTGACGCATCATACCTGCTCGTACCCAAGTAAGCAAACTAAACCTATTCCTTATCTCTTTTTTTGGATATTTTTCCCAACCCACTTGATACTTATCAGGATCTCCTGAATGTATTTTTATTTTTTTCTTCAGCCCACTGCCGAGCTTTGATCGATCGGATGCTCTTCCCTTCCTTTTTCCCTTGCTTCAAGGGTGTTTACAATTGCACTTTTCAAGCAGAACGGTGCTCTGCACCTCACACTTTCCAAAATAAAAAAACAGGTATTTGATCTTTCAAATTTTATTTAACTTTAAACCCTTCATCCTCCCTATCTTTGAGCCATCACCGTGTTCAACTATGTAACTCTCTGTCCAATTATTATCTCCTCAGGTGCCTCCTGTTTTTAACTTTTGTCGCCCTATCAGAACCTTCGGTTCTTCTTTATATATTTTTTTCAACCACCCTACAAAATTAATGAAAGTAAGTAACGATTTGAGACATTGTCCCTTATATAGTGTATGGCGTCATGTCCATGAATTAATTTCTCATGGACTCACAACACTATTTAAATTGCTTCTTATTACTCGTTTATCTTTTGTTTTATTTCTTTTCCAACCAGCTAATATATCAAATGTCCAATCTGGGGTTTACCGCCTTCTATTAGGCAGCTGTGGCACCCTGCACGACTGCCCTGCCCCGCGGCTGCGGCTGAGTTTAATCCACACCTCTATTAGGGTAAGTCTGGGATGGTCCACAAGGGGGCCCTTTTTCCATTCTGGGAAGGAGGGGCCAGAGCACTTCCTCTGCGCTGATAACTTGGTGACAATCCACTTTACAATTATATTTGTCCTTTATATTGCTTTGTATCTAATTTCTCCTTTATTGAGCATTGAATGGAACTTATTTTGATACTTTTCTTACCAGATACACCAATTACGCAAAGTAGACATACCCTGAGGAAGCCATTGTTATGGCGAAACATGTCGGAACAGTCTACAAAGACTAAACCAGTCTACCTTAGGTCGTTTTCCCACATTAAATGTGAATCCTACTTCCAATTTTATGTGCATAATTTAACTTTATCACTGACCATGTATTGTTCTCAATACCTTTGATTGCTAAAAAATTCTTTAAGTGATACCTCAATCATTTGCTCTGATTCATCTAACTGAGTATTACTACGAAAAATATATATTGTTAATATTTCTCCATACATATATATTCTTCTCCTTGTATGTTTTGATATAATTGTCTATATGTAATAAAAATTGTTTTACTAACTAATGAGTATTACGAGCCTTGAACTGTGAGTCCGCCCCAACTCTCTTATATTATCTTAGCACTGCTATAATCCCTACTCCACCATCCCCCCCCTTTTTTTTGATACTCTTATACTAAGGGATGAGGTGCTGTATCATTTAGTGGACCCTCTCTGCCTTTTTGTACATTAGTTTGTATATGCAGTAAAGCATGCTTGTTATACTCACTGTGAAACCTAAGGTTAATCCTGCTCATTGTGTAAAAAGGCTGTTTGATCATGTCTTCTCTGACCCCCCCCCCCCCCCCCCTTCTTCCACAGTCCCCAATCTATCTTCTTTTTTTTACAATAGATTTTATTGAATACAGGATATTACAATGATGAGTATACCATTTTCTCAAAACAGTTTGTATAAGCCAGTAGTCTAGGCAGTTACATACATGGGTAAATTCATATAACAGGTGTAGGGTATTACAGGAAACTCAGACACAACTACCATGTCAAGATAACTGGATGGATCAACTTGGAGGGACCCTAGTAAGCTACTGGTTGTAACTGAAAAAGGGGGGAGGGGGGAGGGGAAGCAAACACCAATATGTTGTCCAAAGAAGAGAAAAAGATAAAAAGTATAAGCCACTGGGGCTAGAGTACAGTCATGGGCTGGTGCCCCCAGGTGAAGTGATGATGGTTGAAGTGGACAGAGGTGGAAGAAGGTGGTCATGCTGGATGACATCTAGAGTGTCTGGTTCCACAGGTGTGGGGCTGTTGTCCGAAGATTCCTCTTCTTCTAGGGTGGTAGTGAGAGTCTAGTAGTAAGAGAAGGAAAAGTGTTCAAAATTCTGTAATTCCTCTTGTGATAGAGTCGGTTGCATGAAAGCCCGCCATCTGGAGTAGAAACGTGCGTTGGAGGTTTCTTGTTTGAAATTGTGTTGAGTTTGTCCTTATGAAGCAAGTTTAGAAGCTCCTGTTTGAGTTTCAAGATCTTTGGACAGTGGGAAGAGGTCCAGTTTTTCAAAATTGATCTTCTGGCTAGTAAGAGACTGATTAAGGCCCATTCCTTGTAGAAAGGGTGGGTTTTTGGGGACCACGGTAGCAATTGGTCATCCCAGTATCCGAAGATGAGGAGCAGAGGGTCTTTAGGTAGTTTTAGCAGGGTGATATCAAATATATAGGAGATGACCTGATTCCAAAAAGTGGAGATGGAGGGGCATCCCCAAAATCGGTGGGTAAGGGATGGTTTTGGTTGGTGGCACATGGGGCAGCTGGCCGTGCCGTTAACATTCTTGTCTGAGAGGAAGGGTATATAAGCATGGTGTAGGATCTTTTGTTTAGTTTCTCTTGGGGAACAGCTGGTTGTATCCTTGAAGAATTTTTTCCACTATATATGAGTCAGGAAAGTCTCTACCCCAGTTCGCTGCTGATGAGGAACAATTGAGGGAGTGGTCTTTAGCAAGAAAGGTTTGTATAAATCTGAAATTGTATAAGAGTCACTGTGGAGCAGCAGGTCTGTGAGGGATGTTTGGAATCTCTTGCGTTCCTCTCTGCATCAGTCCCTTATAAAGCTGACGCATTGCGCATAATGTAAAGCATGGGATTGAGGGAGGGAGAATGTTTCAGCAATGACAGAGAAGTTGTGATGGCGTCCTGTTTCCATATTGCATAGGGAGGAGAATTTTGTGAGGCCATTTTGTTGCCAGATAGAGAAGGGCTTATATTCCAAAGTCGGTGAGAAGCTGGGATTGCCCTGAATCGGGAAATGCCTGGACATAAAGAATGATAGCTTTAATGCTTTCCTTACTTCCCTCCAAGCTATGGCTGTGCCTCTAAGAAGAAGATTATGTTGCAGGGGTAATGCCTTGTACACACAGTCAGACATTCCGACCACAAAATCCATCAGATATTTTCAGACGGATTTTGTCCGAAACTTGTGTTTTTATTGTCGAAAAATTTTAGATCCTGCTCTCAAATTTTTTCTATTGTAAATTCTGACGGAAAAAGTCCGATCTGACTTTTTCCGTCGGAATGTCTGACCATGTGTACGGGGCATTAGAGAGTAGATTTCCACCTGCAGTGAAGAAGGGCCACCAAGGAATAGGGGTGGGCCATTGAAGATTCCATGGAGTAATTTGAGTAGCGAGAGGATTGCGATATCCAGTCTAAGCCTACCCTGAGTAAGCAACAAGGTTATAAGCTCTGACATTTGGGAGACTAATCCCTCCTTCGCAACTGGGAAGATATACATTTTCAAAGGTTATGTGTGGTCTTTTGTTTTGCCATAACAATTTGGAGATGGCTTTATTTAGGGTTGTGATATCTTTGTCTTTCAGAAGCAGGGGGATAGTTTGGAGTGGGAATAGTAATCGAGCAAAACTGACCATTTTTACTAGGTGGCATCTTCCCAGGAGCGAAAGGGGAGATCCATCCAGTTTCCTAATTCTTGAGTTATTTTTGTTATCGGGGGGGGGGGGGTAGTTGAGGTTGTATATGGAGGAGGGTAATTTTCCTATCTTAATGCCTAGGTATGTTATGTAGGATTTGGCTACTGAGAAGGGTGAGTGTTGGACCCAGGGAGGGACACAAAAAATGCCTATGGGGAGGATTTCACTTTTGCTGTAGTTTATGCGAAGTCTGAATTCAAAGTCTGAATTCAAAGTCTGAATTCAAAGTCTGAATTCATCAAAGATTGTTTTGATGGTGGACATATCAGATAAGGGGTTGGCCGAGAAAATTAGAACGTTGTTGGCGAAGGGTGACCTGCGCAGTTCTTGTGTGCCTATTTTAATTCCATGTAATGGGGCCTTTTGGGTCAGGTAACGGGAAAGGGGTTCTAGTGCTATGTTAAAGAGGAGTGGGGATAGGGGGCAGCCTTTTCTTGTGCCTTTGTAGAGGCGGAATTCATCCAAGAGGAGGCCAGCCGCCACCAATCTGGCTGCGGGGGAGGCGTACATGGCATGTGCAAGGTGTTTTAAAGGGCCAATCTATCTTCTGATAATACAGAGCCTTTGGAGTCACTTTGCACATGCTCAGTTTGGGGTGTAATCCTAGAGTGCTTTTTTTTTTCTTGGGAGGCTGCATGTGATCTGCACTGTCCAGACAAAGGCATGGGTCCTGCAGTCTCATAGGACAGTCAGAGGAGAATGAAAACTCCTTATACAAGCATTAACCAGACACCGATAGAACTCCCAAGACTGCTGTATACTGCTGATGAGAAAATATTTTTAGCAGTTTATTAAAATAATTGCATTTCCATGTTCTGTGTACTGCAGGAGAACAGATATAGTGAATGCAGGGCCCTGTGTTTAGTCACATTTTAGAGGTTTCCTCCAAGCATGTAATTTAAGGGATTGGCATTTTTCCCATGTTGTCCTTGCAGTCGCATTAAAATAAGATCCCTATCTTTGCTGTATGATATTTTTTTAGAAAATGTTTTTCTTGTTAAATGTCCCCGATGGCAGTGCCCAGTTCCTTATTCCATTTTTTGAAAAAAGTTTGCCGATCTCAAGAATGGCCAAAATTTAACATCAGGGTTTGTCCCCTGCCCCTTGCTTTAACAAGATTCTCTGCCAAGTTAATGTTCACAGTACTTTGAATCAGATTCAGAATCAGAATCAGATCAGGCATAATCAACCCATCATGATTAGTAACAAATGTTCATATTTAGGTAACAGTGACCATAAAATTATTGAATTACATTTAAGTTCTAAACATAACTGGAAAGACAAAAATAAATAAATAAAAAAACACAAAATTTTAGGAGAAAAAAAAATCCCAGTGCTAAATGCAACTCACCCAAATTAAACCTGGGAGGACATTTTGTCAACAATAGGAACAGAAATAGGAATGATTCAAATTATGTTATGTGAACATTTTCCAAGTCATAGGCATTGTTTAAAACGTGAAGAATAAAATCTATGCAAATCCAGAAATAATAATAAAAAGGTGTTTAGAAATTATAAAACTAAAGGAATGATTTTATCAATTGAAAGTTGCAAATAATACAAAACAATGAACAAAGGAGAAAAAAAAAAAACTTGCTAAGGAGAGTAAGAAAAATCCTGAAAAGATCTTTGACTATATTAACAGTAAAAAATGTAGGCCTGAGAATACAGACTTAAAAAGTTAAACTCCATGGACAAGTATATTTTTTACTGTATTTATTTTATTATTATTCCAAAATGCTGAAACCAGACTTATTGGTGTTGTCTGTAATGCTGTGTTTTCGTTTTTGGAAGAGGGTTTTAAAGGATGCATTTAAGATGTCAAACAGCCCACTTTCTTGATGTTGATGACAACAGTGACATTTGTATTCATTTACCAGTGTTTGATTAACTGCTTGCCAACCGTATAACATAGATCTACAACGGCAAGGTGGCTTGACTGCACCAGATCATGTACCTAGTATGTGATCTGACACTTCCGGGTAGGGGGCACGTATGTGCCACTGGTGATCTGGCCGTGCTTTGATTAAACACAGCAGATGTCGATCACCAGGTGCCAGCCAATTGATTACCACCAGCACCTGGAGATTGTCATGAATTTACACAGGACAGAGCCATGCCTATATAATCAAGGTAGAGCCTTGTCCTGTCAGTGGGGAAGTAATAGATTTCCTTTCCCCTCAAGGCAGGGAATAAAATCCATTACTTCCCCTAGTAAGCACCTCCCACAGTACACTAAAACAGTGTCATTAGTATAGTGGCAATTCATATTTTTAGCATTGAATATTGTATTAGTGTCACTGGCTCCCAAAAAGTGTCAGTTAGTGTCTGAATGTCTGCCACAATATCACAGTCCAACTATAAGTCACTTATCCCTGCCATTATTAGTAAAAAAAGAAAATAAATAAAAATTCCAGTATACATCCCATAGATTGTAGACGTCATGACTTTTGCGCAAACCGATCAATAGATGTTTAATGGGATTTTTTTTTACCAAAAACATGTAGCAGAGTACATATAGGCCTAAATTTATCAAGAAATTTGATTTTTTAATTTTTTTTCTTGGATATCTTTTACAGCAGAAAGTAAAATATATGGTTTTTTTTCAAAATGTTTGTGTTTACAGTGCAAAAAAAAAAAAAGAAACGCAGTGGCGCTCAAATATCACCAGAAGAAAGCTCTATTTGTGGGAAAAAAAGGACATACATTTTGTTTGGGTACAGTGTCATATGCCTACGCAATTGTCAGCTAAAGTAACACAGTGCCGTATCACAAACTATAGTCTGGTCATGAAGGGGGAAATCTTTTCAAGGTTGAGTGGTTAATTTACATAAACTATGGGAAGTACAAGGACACTTATCTGTACATAAGCTCGGATCTCCTGTAACGTAGCTAAGGAGCTTCCCATTCATGTGGTTAGGGTGTTATATCAAGAGGCCCCTTATTTTTAAAGGGGGCATCCAAATTCCAATAATCGCCCCCGAACAGCCATGTCATTCATTTACAGACATCTGTGAATGAATAAACTACAATTTCCATCTTCCACTGCAGCAGATGGCTTGCGGTTCTCAATGAACTACGAGAGCACTGGTCAGTGTCCTTGTAGTTCATTGACCCTTCCTGCACTATAGTAACTGTCTGCCTATATGAAGGTATGGGCAGATGACTACACTGAGTGTCTGCAGTAGCCTGACATAGAACCCACGATCCACTAATCACGGGTGCTATGCTTTGCAGTCTGTAATGCCAAAAAAATAATAAATGCACATTTTTTTACCTGCAAAATCATGTATCATTCATTTTTTTTTTTTTTTAATGAGCTTAGACTTTTTCAAATTGTAAGCTCTAACGAGCAGGGCCCCCTGAATTCTCATGTATTGAATTGTATTGTAACTGTACTGTCTGCCCTCATGTGCAGTTGTAAAGTGCTGCACAAACTCTTGGCGCTATATATATCTTGTATAATAATAATAATAACTTTTAGCACATAGGCACTTAAAATTAAAGTGGGAGGCCATAGTTCTACTTTAATACCCTAATCAGAGCTTATGGAGTTTATTTGTAATGTCTTGCCAAATGCTAATACTTGCTAATACTTTGGATTATTGTAGACAACATATGTGTGATATGGGGAGATTTATTGTTGAAACCTACATGGATCTATTAAAGGACATATCGTATCATATCTTAATAACTCAATGTATTTACTATATTCCTCTGTTCACTTGCTAAAATGTGGTCTCTGTTCTGTTATATGTATGTTTTTTTAATCTATTTACTAAAATATATTTGATTAAAACCTGGACTTTATGAACATAGAGGAACCATTTTTTTTCAAGGAAGAACATTTTTTTTCCCATTGCAACCAATTCCACATTTGTATGCTTTCACTGCATCATAAGAGACTTGTAGAAAGGATAGCATTGGTGGCTAGGGGCAACAATAATTTTTCTTTCTCCAGACATTATATTCTGTTACTAGCTTATAGTAAAAAATGCTGTTAGTGTAGATGCTCAGTTTCCTGCTGATATAATAATTAGAAATAGACGTAAAAAGAAAATGTTCATAGCAAAGAAAATTTCACAAACCACCTTTTCAATGATAGTCATAACTGTATTTCATTGAATTACTTCCATCCCTTGTCACATACATTTTAATATTAAATTGCTTAATTCCACATGTAGTCAAGCACAATATAATAGAGATAGCAAAAGTCATACAAAAGACATTTTAGGAATTGGCTTTATTCCAAATGGTCTTTCTGGCACAAGTAATTGTTAACAGTCTGGAAACTGCATAGCATTGCATGTTGAAAGAACATTCTATCCTTAGGGTATTTTTAATGGTTTGAACTAGCGTGAACTTTCTCTAGCCTTTGTATCTACTTAATCAAGATTCCAAAATAAAGACACATTATAAGAATGTCTAATGCAATAAATTAACTGGTGCAGTCATGTTTACTATATGTACAACTGTATGAATAGCATATATTTTTTGTAAAAATGTTAATACCTTTTGTTTGTTCTACTTCATACTAGTCATATATATGATTGTAATGCCGGATCGAGACCCCCAGATGACGACGGCGGCGATGAAGAAGGAAGCCGGGCTCCTCCGCTCGGTAAAAGAGTTAGGTAAAATAGCAGAGGAGTCCGGCGAGAAGACCCCCCAAGACGGAAGAAGACCCCCGGAGCAGTGCAATAAAATATTTTTTAAAAAATTGTGTGTTTTTTTTTTATTTACACTTTACACCTTAGGTGAATGGGTAGGGGTACATCGTACCCCATACTCATTCACATAGGGTAGGGGGCCGGGATCTGGGGGCCCCCTTATTAACCACTTGCCGACCGGCGCACGACGATATACGTCAACAGAATGGCACGTACAGGCAGGAGGGCGTATATATACGTCCCTCCTTTAGCCTGTCCATGCCATCGGGAGCGCGCCGGTCGGGACCCCCGTGAGTCCGATCGCGGTCCCCGCGGACTCGATCGCCGCGGGGACCCCCGCGATCGTCTCACGGGGCGGCTGAACGGGGAGATGCCGAGATAAACAGCATCTCCCCGTTCTGCCTAGCAACTAGTGACGCCGATCTCTGCTCCCTGTGATTGGAGCAGAGACCAGCATTCACTAGCTGACAGCCACGCCCCCCCACAGTAAAAAACACACCCCTAGGCATACTTAACCATTACACTGCCCTCTTGTGGTTAACCCCTTCACTGCCAGTGTCATTTATACAGAAATCAATGCATTTAAATGCATTAATTGCTGTAAAAATGACAATGGTCCCAAAAATGTGTCAAAAATGTCCGATGTGTCCGCCATAATGTCGCAGTCACAAAAAAAATCGCAGATCTCCGCCATTAATAATAAAAAAAAAATTATTAATAAAAATGCTATAAAACTATCCCCTATCTTGTAAACGCTATAACTTCTGCGCAAACCGATCAATAATCGCTTATTGCGATTTTTTTTACCAAAAATATGTAGAAGAATACGTATCGGCCTAAACTGAGGAAAAAAAAATGTTTTTTTATATATTTTTTGGGGATATTTATTATAGCAAAAAATAAAAAATAATGCATTTTTTTCAAAATTGTCGCTCTATTTTTGTTTATAGCGCAAAAAATAAAAACCGCAGGGGCGATCAAATACCACCAAAAGAAAGCTCTATTTGTGGGAAAAAAGGACGTCAATTTTGTTTGGGAGCCACGTCGCACGACCGCGCAATTGTCAGTTAAAGCGACGCAGTGCCGAATCGCAAAAAGGGGCCTGGTCCTTTGGCTGCAAATTGGTCCGGTCTGAAAGTGGTTAAAGGGGGCTCCCGGATTCCAATAAGCCCCCCGCCCGCAGACCCCGACAACCAACGGCCAGGGTTGTCGGGAAGAGGCCCTTGTCCTCATCAACATGGGGACAAGGTGCTTTGGGGTGGGGGGGGGCGCACGGCCCCCCTTTCCCCAGGGCACCCCCCATGTTGAGGGAATGCGGCCTGGTACGGCTCAGGAGGGGGACGCTTGCTCGGCCCCACCCCTTTCCTGGCCGGCCGGGCTGCGTGCTCGGATAAGGGTCTGAGATGGATTTGGGGGGGACCCCCACGCCGTTTTTTTCGGCGTAGGGATTCCCTTTAAATCAATGCCAGGTGACGGGGCTAGCGCGGCGGCATTCACTGCCTTCGCTAGCCCCGTATACCTGCAGTTACGTTCTAAATTAACTGACTTTGCTCCATGTGTGGGCAAGTCCATTCATTTTCAAAAGTCCCGCTGACTTTTTCCCACGGATTGTCTGCCAGAGAAGTCCGGGCGTGTGTGGGCAAGTCCACACGCTCGGAAAGTCCGGCGAAGCCCCGCTGGAAGGTCCGGCGGTTTGTCCGCTGGACCCCATTTTAAAACAGTATTGGGAATCAGCAGCTTTTTCAGGTCATGTTAGGGGTTCAGGCTGGAACCTCAGTTATAGCCAACATTCAGGCCATTTGGGCTTCTGACATTTCTACATATCACTCTATAGAAGCATGCTATAGAAGCAAATGTAAACACTATGCTTTTATAAAGTGTGAACATGGGGGTGTGTAATGACTTCACAAATGTAGTCACTGCATTTCCTGCTAGTATGGAGGCTCAGGCAGCCTCTCCCAACCAGCCTGTCCCTACAACAATAGATCATTTCTATAGTGATCTATTGCTGCCTATAAACACAGACATGACGGGGCAGGGGAAAGAGGCTGATTAGACCCCCCCCCCCCCCAACATGAAGAAGGAAAGTGTAAAAAAACAGTAAAATGAAATGCAAAGCAAATGGAAAAGTTTGGAACACTTACCTGCAGAAAGAGGCCCTTAAAAGACATGAAGCTCCAGAAGGCAGGTGTGGAGTAGAGGGTGTTGAAATTGAAAAGAAAATCTGCTAGCTGAGCTCTGCTGGGAGATGTCTAAATGTTTTGGAACTGTGTTATGCCTCCGGTGGGTAAAAGTATTGAGTTGGTAAAATGTTATTTTTTGTTATTGTGTTGAAGACTAGTGAACTTTTTCGATTTACACAATTTAAACCTTTAATGGACAGGCGGGATGTACCAAGTTGACCAATCAATCAACTTCGGTACAGCCAGCTTGCTGGTTTCGCATGTAAATATTGCAAGCAAAAATCACTGTCTTCCCCTTGTCCGCTCCCACCCCCGCTGGGAGAAGGCAATTGCTAGGCAGGAGGGGTCCCCCCTGTCAACACTCTGTGTTGATGGGGGAACTGTGCAAATTTGCACCGTTTATGGCCTGCCTTATCCATTTTCTGTCTGCTGACAGAAGCTTTGTTTGTTTGCCTTTGGATGAATAAAAACCTTTTCTGTTTGCTTAAGACAGCTTTGCATGTGATCCAGAAACACCACAGTTGCTAACATAAGGGTTAAAAGAACAAAATAGGAAATGTATAAATCCGGATGTGTGGAATAAGGAATGTACAGCCCAGCATACAGAACAAGGCAGTGTGGAAAAAAGACGATAAAGCGGTGTGAATGAGATGCTATGGAATTTAAATAAATAAATTTAAAATGGGGAATATAGATAACAGCATACAGAATGAGGAGGTGTGGATTTGGAAATATACAGCACAGCGTACAGAATGAGGCAACATTAAATAGAGACTATTCATGCAAAGTGATCCCTCTCTGGCAAGCCCTTACTTTTCATTGCAGATTGCCAAATTCTTACTTGCTAAATAGCATATTTTATTTTATGTACTTATAATTTACGCAGCACTTTACATATATATTGTACATTTACATCAGTCCCTGCCCTCAATGATGCAGTGGGAGATTTTATCCTCTGTGGGACTTTAAAGAGACAGAGAGTCTTCAAACAATGTAAATATACATTTATTTGAAAAGATTAAAACATGGTATTGGTAAAAAGGAAGGAATTGGATACATGTATAGATACACAATGGATAAAGCAGGGAGTACCCGATACAACAATACAAAGAAACCACTACACAAGGAACTGTCCAGACGATTGAAAAGGACAGATAGGCCCGACGCGTTTCAAGGTTGTAGTGGGTGAAACCTTTTCTTCAGGGGCCGGGGGTAAGTTGTATTGGTATCTGTAGATTTTTAACAAAAAACACAAAAGGACAAAAGATTCAAAGAATATGCATGAATAATAATATTATAAATATATAATTAAATATTTCTTTCCACAATAATATTAAAGCATTTTCATTATCATATACATGGAAACATATGAGAGATAATTAGCATATTCGCACCATGTAATTCCTGCATGGATGAGGTGACAATCTAAGATCCATTTCTAACATACACATACTAGGGCTAATTTAGGCAGGATCCAATGAACCTACCAGCATGTCTTTGGAGTGTGAGAGGAAACCTGAATACATGGAGGATACCTACGCAGGCACAGGGAGAACATGCAAATTTCAGGAAGGTTGTGCCAAGGTTGGGATTGGAACCAACGACCCTAGCGCTGCTAGGCTTAAGTGCTAAGCACTTATCCACTGCGCTGCCCAATATTCTTAAGAGTATGGACATGGATTGCCAATATAGAGCAAATAGGCACAGCTAAAGGTAAGTTACAGGCTGAAATGCAGCAATGCACACCCGCATTGAAAAAAATATATAGCATTTTTTACTGGATGGACAACACCAATAGGTAAGGAAGGACAATAGTTTTTGCATGCACACCACAATGTACTTTATATACACACAGGACCATGTGAAACTGATTGAGTTCTTGGGATTGTTTCTTTCACATAGAAGATGGATAAATACTGTTTGACACAGTGGTTTTAGTGTCACATGGTAAAAAATTCTAAAAAGGTTGCGCTTGGCCTCAAATATTGAAAATATCAGAAACTGCTGCAGTTAAAAATTCCCTGAATAATGAGGAACTATCTAGCTTTATATAGCCATATGATGCTCTGTTTATACTTTTATAATCTCTCACATTTGATATGTTTTTATTAATGAAATGCTTATTGTATTGTATGTGATAATTGATGTAAATAGGTCATGTGACACTAAATGATGTGCTGTTTCTGTTTATAACTCACATATGACCCAAACAAATGTGAAAACTGATTAAAAAATAAACCACAAAAGTAGGTCTCAAGCATAATCCACAATGTGTATAAAGTGCTATGTGCAACAATAAAAGTGCTTGTATGCGTGTATGCTGTGCTATAATTACACTTAATTGTAAACATATATCAGAATGCATGTGTTTAAATAACGTGCTCCAACAAATACAATGTGATTAAACAGGTTTTCCAAAGTCCATAGAGAATATTGGTGTTCCAATAGCTGTTGTACTTTGTTTGCATAAAGCTAATATGTGATTCCAAATCCCCACATGCAAAATATGGTAAAAAGTGTCCTTGTGCAAAAAGTAAATCCAAAGTTCATGTGCATCTCCAAACAAAAGATTGGCTGCTTACCAGACAGATTGATCCCACTAAGAGATCATATGTGCATACACAAGATCACATCTAAGGATTGGCTGTCAGCCGGCCTCAGAAGATGTATCTAAGCTCATGTCTTTTAAAGCATGTTATGATAAAAGCAATGGAGAGGGCTCATAGTGCATTAATGTATAAAACGTTGTTTATTAAAAATAAAAATGCACTTACAACATAATTGCTTGTATCGGGCAGATAATTATCAGTTATGCATGGCTGCCTGCAGAACAGTCCTTGAAGAAGGCATCAACTGGGAATGGAGGCTCAATGAAGGCAATTTGGAACCACATATTCTGCACATAACTGTGCAAAAAAGTATAAGAGCTATTGGAGCACCAACATTCTATGGACTTTGGAACACCTGTTATGGGCACTAGACTCTTTTTTTTCTACTACCTGTGCTTCCCACAAATAGACAGAAATGTGCAACAAGCAGAAGTACTTTAGAGTGGTTCTAAATACAGAAGGATTTTTTAGCTTAATTCATTCTATGCATTAAGCTAAAAAAAACTTCTGTGTGCAGCAGCCCCCCTCAGCCCCCTAATACTTACCTGAGCCCCAACTCGATCCAGCGATGTTGCACGAGAGACTCGGCTGTCCGGGACTCTCTCTCCTGATTGCCTAAGACACACAGCAGGCATCATTGGCTCACGCTGCTGTCAAAGTCAGTGAGCCAATGAGGAGAGAAAGGGGTGGGTCCAAACCACAGCTTCATGTCTAAATGGACCCACAGGGCAGCTCTAGTGCCCCCATAGCAAGCTGCTTGCTGTGGGGCACTCGGCAAGAGGGAGGGGCCAGGAGCACAGAAGAGGGACCTGAGAAGAGGAGGATATAGGCTGCTCTGTGCAAAACAACTGCACAAAGCAGGTAAGTACAACATGTTTGTTATATTTAGACAAAAACAAGCAAGACTTTAATATCACGTTAAAGGAGTTGTAAAGACAGAAGGTTTTTTATCTTAATGCTTTCTTTGCATTAAGATAAAAAGCCTTCTGTGTGTAGCAGCCTCCTCATCACCCTCTAATACTTACAGAAGCCCCATCTCTGTCCAGCGATGTCCACGAATCCTTCAGCCATCCAGGACAATCCCTCCTGATTGGCTGAGACACAGCAGCGGTGCTATTGGCTCCCACGGCTGTCAATCAAAGTCAGTTAGCCAATCAGGAGGGAGAGAGGGGGCGGGGCCGAACTGCAGCTCCATGTCTATATGGACACACCAAGCTGCAGCTCAGCTCGGTTGCCCCCATAGCGAGCTGTTTGCTGTGGGGCACTCGACAGAGGGAGGGCCCAGGAGCACAGAAGCGGGACCAAGAAGAGGAGGATCCAGGCTGCTCTGTGAAAATCCACTGCAACATAGCAGGTAAGTATAACATATTTGTTATTAAAAAAAAACAAGACTTTACAATAACTTTAAGTTATGAACTATCTCCTGTAAGGTACAGAAAATGGGTTCCCCTTGGATTTGGACTTTAACGGCACTAAAGTATCTATAACAATAGTTTTGAAGTAGAATTTTATTTTATTTATAACACATAGATTACACAGAGTGTACATTACAACAAACAACTGATGATGCTACAACTGTAACATGAGCGTGGTGTGGAAAAGATATCTAGGGTGAAGGATATCTCTTCCACACCACCATCATGTTACAGTTGTAGCATCATCAGTTGTTTGCTGTAACGTACACTCCGTGTTATCTTTTTTTAACTATGTGTTTTAAATGAAAAAATAATTCTACTTCAATACTATTGTTATAGATAATTTAGTGCTGTTAAAGTCCAAATCCAAGGGGAACCCATTTTCTGTTTCTAATTTAGGATGTTGGCACCATGAAGTAATCACTGATACCCTCCATACCTCTTGCAAGGTAAGTTTGTAAAGGCTCAAAGATACAGTTAAAAAAGGACTTTAATTTAAATTAAAAAAAAAAAAAACTACTCCTGTACAAACCCTGTTCTCCAAGTTGCTGCAGAGCAATGGTCAGTCACATGTTCACCGTGGTACTTTGAGCGAACCTTTTAGAAACCATTACAGTAAATGAAGGGAAAAATCCAAAAGAATTCTCAATTCCCTACAAATAATATTAGACATTAAAGAAAAAAAGATGAATAGCAGAAAAAAATACTGGAGAACCATTAATTTTGAATCTGGCAAAAGAGATTTTAGCTGCAGTAGAATGGAATTGTCAGAGAAGATTCAAAAGCACAAGGTAAGCTGGTAAAGGCTTAAAGTTGAAAAATTACTTTAGTTTATATATATTTTTTTTTAAAGCTACTCCTTTACAAACCCTGTTCTCCAATTTGCTGCAGAGCAAAGGTCAGTCACATGTTCACCCTGATACTTTTAATGAATCTTTTAGAAATAATTATAGAAAATGGACGAAAAAATCCAAAAGAATTCTTAATTTCCCCCAAATCATATTAAATATTTGAGAAAAAAAGATCAGTAGCAGAAAAAAATACTAGAGAACCACATAGATTAGAAACTGGCAAAAGAGATTTTAGCTGCAGCAGAATGGAATTGTCAGAAAAGATTCAAAAGCATAAGGTAAGCTGGCAAAGGCTCAAAGTTAAATTTGAAAAAGGACTTTAATTTAAATACAAATAAAAAAAAATGACTCCTGTACAAACCCTGTTCTCCAATTTGCTGCAGACCAAAGGTAAGTCACATGTTCACCCTGGTACTTTTAATGAATCTTTTAGAAAGCATTTATAGTAAATGGAGCCAAAGATCCAAAAGGATTCTCATTTTCCCACATGTCATATTAAACATGAAAGAAAAAAAGATCAGTAGCAGAAAAAAAATGCTAGAGAACTAATAGATTGGAATCTGACAAAAGATATTTTCCAAAAGAACTGCAGCAGAATGGAATTGGCATTGAAGATTCAAAAGCGCAGCCATAGGCAAGCAGCAAAATAATACATTTATACATGTACAGTACCTATGAACTGTCTTACCTGTCAAGATTTATAAATATTTTCAACTAGTCTTATATTCCAAAGACCTCTGCCAGCATATCAAGGTCCTGGACTTCCACTGAAGGAGCTGCACATGTTGGTTTAAGACACACAACCAGTACCCTCATAGCAAAATGAAGGAGCAGCATCATACACATGTCATCAATAGAGTGCTCTCCCCTCCAATAGGTGCGCTTGCTGAGCTAACCTGACAGTGCTGTAGAAAAGTCCAACTGGACCCAAGTAGCGCTCTCTCTTTCCTCCACTAACTGATTAAAAGAATCTGGGGAACAAGTGGGTCTTAAAAACATTAAATAAAGTTGACCAAATCATTATAATTTTGTTTTAACCACTTTATTCCACAGTGCCATTTTAAAATGGTACATGAGAGAGTGGTTATTTGCACAACCCCATTTTAAAACAGTATTGGGAATCAGCAGCTTTTTCAGGTCATGTTAGGGGTTCAGGCTGGAACCACAGGCTATCAGTTATAGCCAACATTCAGGCCATTTGGGCTTCTGACATTTCTACAGATCACTCTATAGAAGCATGCTATAGAAGCAAATGTAAACACTATGCTTTTATAAAGTGTGAACATGGGGGTGTGTAGTGACTTCACAAATGTAGTCACTGCATTTCCTGCTAGTATGGAGGCTCAGACAGCCTCTCCCAACCAGCCTGTCCCTACAACAATAGATAATTTCTATAGTGATCTATTGCTGCCTATAAACACAGACATGACGGGGCAGGGGGAAGAGGCTGATTAGACCCCCCCCCCCCCCCCAACATGAAGAAGGAAAGTGTAAAAAAAAAGTAAAATGAAATGCAAAGCAAATGGAAAAGTTTGGAACACTTACCTGCAGAAAGAGGCCCTTAAAAGACATGAAGCTCCAGAAGGCAGGTGTGGAGTAGAGGGTGTTGAAATTGAAAAGAAAATCTGCTAGCTGAGCTCTGCTGGGAGATGTCTAAATGTTTTGGAACTGTGTTATGCCTCCGGTGGGTAAAAGTATTGAGTTGGTAAAATGTTATTTTTTGTTATTGTGTTGAAGACTAGTGAACTTTTTCGATTTACACAATTTAAACCTTTAATGGACAGGCGGGATGTACCAAGTTGACCAATCAATCAACTTCGGTACAGCCAGCCTGCTGGTTTCGCATGTAAATATTGCAAGCAAAAATCACTGTCTTCTCCCGGGGGGGGGGGTTCCCCTTGTCCGCTCCCACCCCCGCTGGGAGAAGGCAATTGCTAGGCAGGAGGGGTCCCCCCTGTCAACACTCTGTGTTGATGGGGGAACTGTGCAAATTTGCACCGTTTATGGCCTGCCTTATCCATTTTCTGTCTGCTGACGGAAGCTTTGTTTGTTTGCCTTTTGATGAATAAAAACCTTTTCTGTTTGCTTAAGACAGCTTTGCATGTGATCCAGAAACACCACAGTTGCTAACATCACCAAACATCACAGAGGAAATTAAAAGAGAAGATTGGGATCTTTTAACCTAAGGGTTAAAAGAACAAAATAGGAAATGTATAAATCCGGATGTGTGGAATAAGGAATGTACAGCCCAGCATACAGAACAAGGCAGTGTGGAAAAAAGACGATAAAGCGGTGTGAATGAGATGCTATGGAATTTAAATAAATAAATTTAAAATGGGGAATATAGATAACAGCATACAGAATGAGGAGGTGTGGATTTGGAAATATACAGCACAGCGTACAGAATGAGGCAACATTAAATAGAGACTATTCATGCAAAGTGATCCCTCTCTGGCAAGCCCTTACTTTTCATTGCAGATTGCCAAATTCTTACTTGCTAAATAGCATATTTTATTTTATGTACTTATAATTTACGCAGCACTTTACATATATATTGTACATTTACATCAGTCCCTGCCCTCAATGATGCAGTGGGAGATTTTATCCTCTGTGGGACTTTAAAGAGACAGAGAGTCTTCAAACAATGTAAATATACATTTATTTGAAAAGATTAAAACATGGTATTGGTAAAAAGGAAGGAATTGGATACATGTATAGATACACAATGGATAAAGCAGGGAGTACCCGATACAACAATACAAAGAAACCACTACACAAGGAACTGTCCAGACGATTGAAAAGGACAGATAGGACCGACGCGTTTCAAGGTTGTAGTGGGTGAAACCTTTTCTTCAGGGGCTGGTGGTAAGTTGTATTGGTATCTGTAGATTTTTAACAAAAAACACAAACGGACAAAAGATTCAAAGAATATGCATGAATAATAATATTATAAATATATAAATAAATATTTCTTTCCACAATAATATTAAAGCATTTTCATTATCATATACATGGAAACATATGAGAGCTAATTAGCATATTCGCACCATGTAATTCCTGCATGGATGAGGTGACAATCTAAGATCCATTTCTAACATACACATACTAGGGCTAATTTAGGCAGGATCCAATGAACCTACCAGCATGTCTTTGGAGTGTGAGAGGAAACCTGAATACATGGAGGATACCTACGCAGGCACAGGGAGAACATGCAAATTTCAGGAAGGTTGTGCCAAGGTTGGGATTGGAACCAATGACCCTAGCGCTGCTAGGCTTAAGTGCTAAGCACTTATCCACTGCGCTGCCCAATATTCTTAAGAGTATGGACATGGATTGCCAATATAGAGCAAATAGGCACAGCTAAAGGTAAGTTACAGGCTGAAATGCAGCAATGCACACCCGCATTGAAAAAAATATATAGCATTTTTTACTGGATGGACAACACCAATAGGTAAGGAAGGACAATAGTTTTTGCATGCACACCACAATGTACTTTATATACACACAGGACCATGTGAAACTGATTGAGTTCTTGGGATTGTTTCTTTCACATAGAAGATGGATAAATACTGTTTGACACAGTGGTTTTAGTGTCACATGGTAAAAAATTCTAAAAAGGTTGCGCTTGGCCTCAAATATTGAAAATATCAGAAACTGCTGCAGTTAAAAATTCCCTGAATAATGAGGAACTATCTAGCTTTATATAGCCATATGATGCTCTGTTTATACTTTTATAATCTCTCACATTTGATATGTTTTTATTAATGAAATGCTTATTGTATTGTATGTGATAATTGATGTAAATAGGTCATGTGACACTAAATGATGTGCTGTTTCTGTTTATAACTCACATATGACCCAAACAAATGTGAAAACTGATTAAAAAATAAACCACAAAAGTAGGTCTCAAGCATAATCCACAATGTGTATAAAGTGCTATGTGCAACAATAAAAGTGCTTGTATGCGTGTATGCTGTGCTATAATTACACTTAATTGTAAACATATATCAGAATGCATGTGTTTAAATAACGTGCTCCAACAAATACAATGTGATTAAACAGGTTTTCCAAAGTCCATAGAGAATATTGGTGTTCCAATAGCTGTTGTACTTTGTTTGCATAAAGCTAATATGTGATTCCAAATCCCCACATGCAAAATATGGTAAAAAGTGTCCTTGTGCAAAAAGTAAATCCAAAGTTCATGTGCATCTCCAAACAAAAGATTGGCTGCTTACCAGACAGATTGATCCCACTAAGAGATCATATGTGCATACACAAGATCACATCTAAGGATTGGCTGTCAGCCGGCCTCAGAAGATGTATCTAAGCTCATGTCTTTTAAAGCATGTTATGATAAAAGCAACGGAGAGGGCTCATAGTGCATTAATGTATAAAACGTTGTTTATTAAAAATAAAAATGCACTTACAACATAATTGCTTGTATTGGGCAGATAATTATCAGTTATGCATGGCTGCCTGCAGAACAGTCCTTGAAGAAGGCATCAACTGGGAATGGAGGCTCTAAGAAGGCAATTTGGAACCACATATTCTGCACATAACTGTGCAAAAAAGTATAAGAGCTATTGGAGCACCAACATTCTATGGACTTTGGAACACCTGTTTAATTAAGTTGCGTTTGTTGGAGCACGTTATTTAATCACATGTATTCTGATATACAGTATGTTTACAATTAAGTGTATTTATAGCACAACATACAAGCACTTTTATTGTTGCACATAGCACTTTCTACACACTGTGGATTATTATTACATTTTTTTGTTGTTTATTTGATTATGCTTTGAGACCTACTTTCATGGTTTATTTTTGAATCAGTTGTCACATTTGTTTGGGTCATGTTAGTTATAAACAGAAACAGCACATCATTTAGTGTCACATGACCTATTTACATCAATTATCACATACAATAAGCATTTAATTAACAAAAAAATATCAAATGTGAGAAAATATTGACAAAGCTTTCACTAATCCATTAAAATACCTCTTGATAAAGGTACTTGATATTTTAGGGTCTATTTATATATAATTAAAAAAAAAGTTTTTCTTGGTTTTATTACCACTGCCTAGTTGTTACTTGCCGGGGTCCTAACAATCAGTAACTTATCACTGTCTAGCACATTCAGCTGTCCCTTGGGGAATCCCAACTAACAGTTGAATGTAAATAATCCTCCCCAAAATTCATACTGGCTCCCTTAAAATTTTAAAGGGGACCCCATGTAAAAACACAAAAAAAAATGGGTCCCTGCCAAATTCAATATCAGACCCTATGAGTATATTATGGAATTTAAAAAGGGGATGGGGGACTCCAAAATCGATACCAGATCCTTATTTAAGCAGCCTGGATAGCCAGGAAAGGGCATGTGTCATCTCCTGAACTATACCAGGCTGCAAGTTCTTTAAAAATAAGGAGGCCCCTAGATACTGCCCCCCAAATGAATGTGTAACCACTCTGTGCTTTATATTGCTTGCATTTTTCAGTAACAATTACACTGTATGACTATAGTAAGCAGTACTTGTAGCTGTCAAGGAATAGTGTTAGTTTCTTTAAGTAAATATTTGTAAGTCCTGCATGTTTTTATATATATATATATATATATATATTTTTATTTATATTTTTTTTTTATTTTTATTTTTTGCAGTTTAGAACTGTGCTAAGTTGCATATAGAGGTTTGGCATTTTTAATTACATTACAAGGTAATACCCAGTGACCCCCAGTTCTTATTATATATTGTTTAATAGTTGTTGAGTCAATAAGCTTAGGGTGTGAATGATCAGGATGACATTTGTATTAACTGTGCTATGCTCACGTAAGTGAACGCAATGTCATTCACATTTTTAATGAGTGCAAACTTGTAAAAAAGTTGCCACCATGCTAATTTGTGTAATTTATTCTTATTTTTAATGTTATGGTAACATTTTGCGCAAACCATTTTTCCCCTCTGTGTGCATTGCAATGTAGTGTAGAAAGGGGAATAAAGCTCTCCTAAAATAAAATGATTTTCATGGATTAGAGCTTGAGGGACCAGCAGGAAACTTCAACCGATGGGGAGATGGGCTTAAAGCCTTGGGGCCAAAAGGCCTTATGCTGCCATTGGTACTTGTCTAGCTCTCCAACCACAGTTGTCAATAGTGGACAGTGGACATTCATTTGTAAAGGGACTGTAATGGCAGTGATCTCTAGCAGCCACTGTGTCCTGCATCATGTCTTCAGTCACGAATAACACCTGTAGCATTTCCAAAGTCTCTAATTAGGTTCTTTAGTATATCTACTCACAGTCTTCAGGCATAATTACATATACCAAAACTGTGTGTGGCACCTTGGTGATATCAGGGGTGACCGTTGAACCTCTTATTAACTTGTAATTCAACAACTACTGTCTTAAAAATAAATAATTAAAGAAATAAATACAAAATTAAAAAAACTTCTTGGATAACCCATTGCAAAGCACACAGGTTTTGTTTTTCATGTACTGATACATTGCTAAAATATCTGTGATATTAGGTTGTACCTGTGATAAAAAAAAATTGTGTTTCTATATACATACTTTATTCAGGGCTATAAGAGCAATTTGCATGGCCCTGCCCACTATTTTTAAATGTGAAAAACTATTATTTGGATTTGTAAATGATGTAAATACATTGTGTTTTAGGGAGCTTCAGATGCTTTACAAAGACAATGTGAATAAATAACTACATTGGTAAACAAATACGGTATCTACATTGGTAAAGTAAATTCAGTTAGTTACTAAAATTGGTACTTTGGCATGTACTTTGAATTATTGAATTTTACAGAGGGTATCTTTCATTTCTTAAATATCAGCCTAATATCAAGTAAGATAAAAAAAATGATTCAGTTTGTCTAAATGTATTACCTTTTTACAAATTTCAGATTCATCAAATTGATTCTGTCATCTCTTAGGGAGATAAGGTCAACATTTTTAAATCCCTTACAAAGAATTCTGCTGATGGAGATTAGAATTTGAAACCTAATCTGCATATTTAAAATAAGCTGGAAAGGGACTAAATGATAAAATCATACCTCTTATTTTAACTCTGACAAGGAATATGTTGACAAATTCTTATGATAGGACTTAATAACAATATGCATGATGAAAACTTTTTTCAATTGGAAAATTATATACATTACATGCTAATGTATTTTTTTTTTATCACTGTTTACATAAGTGATACAGTTTTTATTTTATTTTTTATTTTCATGCTTGTCCTCAGCAACAATCCTTTCAACTAAATACATTTTAAATCCTTATTTTTGGCTTTAGCCTGATGTCTGAGGTGTTTCTAGATCAGCTATTGCTTTATATATATATACCTCTAAAAGCATACCATAGAAACCAAACACTGAGGTATATGTTAGTACATTCTGAACAAAAAGTAAAAAAAAAACGGAGAAAATACTAATTTTTAGGAACCAAGAAAAATGGATTGTTTCCATGTCTTAGTTGTGTGCAATGCAAACTCATGAAGAAAGGGGATAGTTTCATACACCCTGAAACACAAAATAAATATTATATCCACGGTTACCATACATGTCAAACTTATGTGGTATATGCATTGATTTGTCCATGTAGATTGATATATGTGGGGGAAACTATCCAAAAAATTAGGGATCATATATCACAGCATCGATCGTCTTTTAGGAATAAACAACCGGGTCTACCTGTCCCTAAACATTATATAAAACATGGTCACAAGGACACAGATCTGGAATTTAATATTTTTTAAAAAGTTGGTAGAGATAAAAGGGGAGGAGATAGAATCCAAAAATTAAAACAGAGAGAAGTTTGGTGGATAAAACAGCTGAATTATTTGCATCCCCGTGGTTTAAATAAGGACTATGACCTATGACTGATTTATTTTTGTAAACAGATGTGGGTAATATTTAGGTATATGAAGGTATCTTTTTGTAAGATTTTTATAGATACTACGTTTTGTGAGATTTTTACAGATAATGTTGCCTTTTTTAGAATGAAGAGAGATGATTTTTGAAAATTGGGCTGTGTATGCTGCAGAAGTGTAATCAAGAGATTCGATTGGAAAGGATTTTGTATAGGTATACTAAGAGCAGGGTTTACTGTTATACCGTTTGTTTAAATAGCAGAATGTTTCTCAATGTTGTTAGCCTATATAGGCTCAATAGGATAATAGTACTAGTTAGTTATACATTTTTCTTAGTTTGGTGTGAATAAGTCGTTGGGGTTTAAACTTTAACTATTTATTTTGCATTTTTTTTTGCACTTCTTTGTATTTTCTAACATTTATTTTTATTGCATTTATGTTTGATTTTCTTTTGTTACTTTTCATATTACGAAGAATGTTTTTATATTGTGCAATTGATAATATGTGAGAGGTATGATGTATGAAATGGTTAATGGAGAGATTGGTGAAGGGACACACCTGTTTTCTCTCTTGGGTGTCTTACACGTATTAGCCAATAAAAGTTGGAACACTACACATGCGGATACCAGCAATCACGAGGAGGAAGAATGGGGAGATGTAAACAAGCATCTCCCCGTTCTGCCTAGTGACAGTGTCACTGATCTCTGCTCCCTGTGATCAGAGCAGAGATCAGTAACGTGTCACACACAGCCACGACCCCCACAGTTAGAAACACGCCCCTAGGACACACTTAAGCTCTACACTGCCACCTGGTGGTTAACCTCTTCACTGCCAGTGCCATTTACACAGGAATCAGTGCATTTGTATAGCACTAATTGCTGTATAAATGACAATGGTCCCAAAAATGTGTCAAAAATGTCCGATGTGTCCGCCATAATGTCGCAGTCACGATAAAAATCGATGATCACCACCATTTAAATATATATATATATATATATATATATATAATAAAAATGCCATAAAACTATCCCCTATTTTATAAACGCTATAACTTTTGCTCAAATGGAATCCTCAAATGGAAGGTGGAGGAGCGCAAGGTCTCTAACATCCACCAGCTCTGTGATGTTGTCATGGAGGAGTGGAAGAGGACTTCAGTGGCAATCTGTGAACCATATGAAATGTATGTGTGTGTGTGTATAGATATTCATTTATTCCATAGGTTATATATGTTTGGTTCATCCTATTGTTCACTGACTCAAAGTTTATACCAAGCATCATCTATTCTTTCAGTAAAATAATAATTCTGAGATTCGTTTTGAACTCTTCTCCTGCTAGTTTGAGGTCATCTATATGTGTCTTTTATATGGTAAATACTGTTCTTTTGAACCTTATTCACACCCTTAATGTATTTAAATATTTCAGTATGTCTCTCCTTACTCTTCCTTCCTCAAAGCTGTACAGTACATATTCCTGAAGTCTCTCGTGATATGTTTTATCCATCAGGCCTTCCACCATGTTTATTGCCCATCTATGGATTTGTTCAATCTTATCAACATTTTTTTTGTGAAATCTCCAGAACTAGATAGGTTATTGTAAACTAGGTCTAACAAAAGATTTCTATAGGGGTAACATATACTTATATCTACACAGGCAGTCCCCAGGGTACACACAAGAGAATGTTCTGTAGGTTTGTCCTTTAGTTGAATTTGTATTTAAGCTGGAACAGGTCAATTTTTTGTGTGTAGCTCCAGTCAAAAAAATATTTGTACATTTTTTGTCTAGCATAGGGAAGGTTTAACACCCCCGTAACATTTGTTTTGCCCCTGTTCAGAAGATTTCACCTTACTTTCTGTCCCTATGACAATTGGATTCTGAAAATTTGGGGTTGGTGTGGAAACAAGAATTGGTGATAGCTTCAGTGGGGAAAACTTTTTTCCCATGATAACTCTTAAGGAGAGAATTTCCCTTCCTAGGGGTAGATTTCCTCTCACTTTCTGTTGTTTTGTTTGTAAGTCAAATGTTTGTAAACTGGGGACCTCCTGTATTCTGTTCTGCTAACAGTGATTTCAACAGTCAATATGTGAGAGACAACTCTGCAACAGGCACACAGACTGAAATAAAAAGCTGACCTGTCCTACTCTACTGATGTATATCTCTTTTTGTTTGTGTTTTTGTTGGGGAGTTCTGTTCACTTCATGCTTGATAAAACAGTAATTATATGCAAAATTTTCTCTTACCAGATGCCACTAAAACATTTTTTTAACTCCTCTTGATTTCATGCAAAAAAAATTGGGCACATTTTTTATGTCTGTATGACCTGTTTAGAATATGTTTCTTTTAAAGTGACTACATATTATAAATGAGATTTTAGCATGCAGAGCCCTCTCTTAAAAACATGCTGATCATAAGTCTTTTTATTATGGAGCTCTGCGCTGAACAAAAAAAGTAAAAAACTGCGAAATCCCTCCTACTGTACCTACCTTATTACATCAGGAATTACTAACCTGCACCCCCTCTCAACAAAAAGCAAACAAACGGAACATATACTACACTTCATCTTAAGCAAAAAGGCAGAGAAGTGGATCAAGCTGTATTTTTTTGAAAATAGCATGTTGACTGCAGGCATTAACAAATGTGAGGAAGTTTCACTTTGCAAAGAGTACCTAATCACATGTGATAAAGATTTAAAAAAAAAAATGCATTTTTACTTGCACCTCATTTGATGAAGGGGGTCAGCAGAGCTTTGTCTTATTCACTAAGCAATATGGTGAATTATTTAGCAAAATGTAACTTCCCCTGCAACCTGAACAGCCTATTTGCCTATGGTAAATCAACCCCAACAATTATTGTCACCTACAAAGGAGGAAACAATGCAAATAATGGGAGACATAAATGAAAATGAACTGCTGCTTTTGGGTGTATATGTGTTAAGCATATTCTAAGATTAGTTATTAAAATACCTTACTTTATTTTTTATAGCCTATTTTTGTTCCAAAAGTATAGCCTTTGTATAGCAATCTGCACTTTTATAGCATTTTTTTTTTTAGCAATTTACACTTTATATTACTTTAGGCATATTATTTATGGTAGGTGTTTTTGGCATCATGTTTCCATTTTTCAGGATAAACCGACCTCCCTACCTTTTTGTAACCTTTTCATTTTTAGGCTTTTTGTTATAGCACCCCACTCGTTTTCCAGGATTTTTAATGTGAACTGTACTCAATGTTCTAGGGCAGGGGTCTCCAAACTTGTCAGGAACTACAATTCCCATCATGCCTAGTCATGTCTGTGAATGTCAGCGTATTACAATGCCTCATGGGATGTGTATTTCCGCAACAGCTGGAGGGCAGTAGTTTGGAGATCCCTGTTCTGGGACAACTTTGCCTTTAAGTAAAAGTCCTCCTTCCCTAACTCTCCCTATCCCCTACCACTCTATCCACATTCCTATTTACCTCCTCAGACAGTAGCCTACTGCATTGTTTTCATCCTGGTTGAAAATATTTGGTGCTGAACTGCCTGTATTTGCACATGCACAGTAATACTGTATACCATAGACTTGAATAGTATTTACCTTTTTTGAATAGGAGGTACCTTTTTTAAGAGGCTATGGATAATTAAGGAGATGCAGTAGCTGTTTTCTTTTTTACTCCTGCACACTGTTGCCTAAAATTGCAGCATTTTATGCATTGGGCTATTTTACTGATGTAAATGCAGACTATTGTTTTCAATGTGCCTGTACACACAGGTGTATAAACATGCACTGCGTATACATCAGTAAAAAAAAAATACAGAAACCTGTGTTGCTGGTCAGTATTTTTACGATATTATGTACAATACACCCCTCAATACAAAAAAATATTTACAATCAAAGTTTAACTTCTTGTCCAGCTTCCATTTCCTCACAGCACTTTTACCACCCTGAAGACCAGTGTACATTATAGCTGGAAACTTTTATTTCTTCACTGCGCACCAAAATGCCCCATGAGGAGGACATCTCACAGACCGATTTAATATCTGCATTTGAGGGACACCCAGAGCTGTGGGATACAGCACACTATTCTGATAGATATCTGAAAAAGAAGGCATGGATAGAGATTTGTTGGAGTCTTACCTTGGACTGGGATGTCATAAGTTGGAGGCAGAAGCAGCTCTGAAATAAATAACTATATGTCGGTGTGCTGACATGTGAATATGTTCTATTTAAAATTTGTAAAAAACTGTCCTGGGAAAAAGACTTAGGGGAAAGTTATACAATCCCACAATGGGAATCCGCCTTAAAAACAACATATGCCTCTACAAGGAGTGCCAACCTCTGGGAGTTATCTCATAAATTACTTCTCAGATGGTATCTTACCCCGTACCGCATAGCCCAATTTGCCCCGAACGCATCCTCAAAGTGTTGGAGGAACTGCGGTGCAACAGGAACCCTAATACACATAATGTGGTCGTGCACACAAGTCAAAAGATACTGGTCACTAGTATTCCAAACTATATCAAACTTCACAAACACTACTGTAGCGGGATCCCCAGGATTGGCGCTCCTATCATTGGGCATAGACGAATTCCCCAATCCAGTCAGAAAACTAATATCTAACATCCTAATAGCAGCCAGGCTTACTATAGTAAGACACTGGAGGGACACAAACCCGCCCACCGTGGCGGAAACTCTAAGAACAATCAATACACATTGTACATACGAAACCCTATTTGCTCATAGCATAGGAAATTTCCCTTCTATTCATCCCATTTGGGACCCCTGGAACAAATGGTACCCTCAAAACATTGGTCTGAAATTTTTCAAAGCAAGCAAGTAAGTGGTCATCCCAGATCCCAGTAACCTACAAAAATTAGGGCTAGTCATGGTGAAACATGTTAGTGTTCTCTATCCTTCTACTCTTTATACTGTTCTCCCACTCCTCTCCTATCTCTCCTAATTTCCTACTAAAATTTTCTAAGAAGCTGTTCTCAAAGTCATGGAGAAAGAAAAATAACTTGAAAAACAACTAGAACTTGTATGTTTATGTGAGCACCAATGGGGGGGGGGGGGGGCTCGCCTCCTCTGGCACAGTTTGTTCCCAGATGGGGTGCCTGGGGGGTCGGGCCTCCTCCCCTCTAACTCTCCGACCTTAGCATATTTGGGAAACACGGTGTTCTCAAGTTACATCTGACTACATTTATATGCATGTATGTACAAATGTGATACGAATTTTTTTTACATATCTGACAGATGATATGACACCTAATGTATCTACTACCATGCTAAATTTTTCAGTATACTGTTGAATAAGTTTGATGACAGACCTTCACTTTGTTAATGTTACTATTGTTGTTATGCACAAATTTGTTTTCAATAAAAACGATTGGAATTAAAATTTGTAAAAAGTGTAGTTCACAGAGCTGACATGCCCCGATTGTGAGTCCAAATATTTTACCCACGTACTCATACTGTATATGCAGCTACTTGTCCAAAAAAGGTTATTTTTCAGTATCTCTTAAAGGCATAGTCCAAGTGTTCTATGCAGTGGCGTCACTAGGGGGTGGCTAGTGAGGCTTGAGCCCCAAATCTGGGGCCCATAGCCCCGAGTCCAGAGCCAGCCCTACCATGAGAGTGTCCCAGGCTGCCTGACACAGCGCTTCCCGCAGAGCCGTGGCACTCTCACTGAGTCTGCACTTCATGCTTCACTGACACTGACAGTCAGAGCCAGGAGATCAGTGTGTGTGAGAGTGAGTCTCCTCCCTTGCTCCGCCCATATTATAGAGTGGAGAGGAACTTTCTCACACAGAGCTCCTGAGCAGGTGAATGCAGACCATGGGGGAGGGGGGGGGGGAAACTGTATTACCTCTCTGTATACCCAGCCTCTCTGTACAGAATATACACCAGCCTCTCTGTATACACTAGCCTCTCTGTATACCCAGCCTCTCTGTATACCCAGCCTCTCTGTATATACACCAGCCTCTCTGTTTTTAAACCAGCCTCTCTGTATAACCAGCTTCTCTGTATACACTAGCCTGTCTTCTGTATACACTAGCCTCTCTGTATACACTAGCCTGTATTCTGTGTACACCAGCCTCTCTGTATACCCAGCCTCTCTGTATACACTAGCCTCCCTGTATACACTAGCATCTCTGTATGTAACAATCCGCATCTGGTAGCAGGTAAAGTGGCAAGCTCTCCGGGGACCCTGATGTAATGATACTATATAATGTTTTATATATATACTTGTGTATGCCCGCCCAAGCATATGATTTTCTTTACTTCGCTGCTATGGGCTCTAGCCTCAGTTCTTTTGAAGACCTAGCAATGCCCCTGGTTCTATGTAAGGTTGCCACTGGCAATTGAAAATGTGGGCTATCCCCTTTGGTAATTATATATTCTGGTTTATTTATTTATTTATTTTTGGTTGAAGTATTGTCTGTCCATTGGAAGTCTCTGCGAAACTGCTTTGGATTGAATGTAACAGAGGACCAATTAGTCCAAAGCAGTGCTGCAGCACATAATCCAAAACTAAAAAGGCTTCCCCATGCAAGTGAACTGTAATTTTTTCCACTAATTTTTTTTTAGTTTATTAAAGTGAAGCTGCTGACTTTTTTTTTTTTTTTTAATCTTTTTTTGTTAAAAGATTTTATTAACGTTTTCAAACATTACAAATAAGTCAGCAAGGTAAGTAATACATGTTGAACCGATACGTTACAATGAGGAACAGTACCTAGTGCATGTTAACAAGTTCAATTCAAACAAACAGAGGAACAATACAATAAGCGAAAGAGCGATCGTGTGTAAGTACTATCTGACTGTAAGATGGTTCATAGGTACAGTCTAGGTAATATGACATCCTATCGGTGTGTAGGTGGGAGAATAAGTAGTATGTCTTGTCATCGCAACAACCGTAGCAGTGTTGCTCTTTTAAAACTCTGTAGAAGGGAGTGAGAAAGGGAGGGAGGGAAATGAGATCATGGGGCATCAAAGAGCAAACCTCCCCCATTCACCCCTATATAGGGAGCTAGCTGTGAATGGGGGAGGAGTCTGGGGCAAAGGAGAAAAATATAAGGTACGTGATGCCGTTACTCACAACGTATGCTACCTTGAGGGCGGAAGATTTAGATAGATGTAATAGTATATAGATACGTGTATCCTTGTCGGTTCAAGAGCGGCAGTAAGATAATATTCAATAAACATTCAGGGAGGTAGTGGACTGTTTGCAAGAAGGATATTTGGAGAAGAGGAACGGAAGTGTTTCCAGCATGCCCAAGTATGTTCATGACGCGTGAGGGTATCTTTGGCTTGGTGTATGAGGCATTCCATTTCCTCCAGTTTATCGACCCTACGGGTCCATTCGGCAATGGTAGGGGGTGTGGGACTCTTCCAATGGGCCGGGATGCATTGATTAGCTGCATTAAGAAGGTGAATGGAGAGGGAACGTTTGTATGTACCAACGGCAGAATGTGTGTGGTGCAACAGGAAGCGGGCAGGGGTGAACGGAATATCGTAAGTGGTGATTTGATGTATGAGTGAGCGAATTTCTGTCCAGAAGGTCTGAATGTGGGGGCATTCCCACCAGATGTGTAGAAGGGAGCCAGGGGCAGTGTCACATCTCCAACATAAGGGGGAAACATTCGGATGACATTTGTGGAGAAGCATGGGTGTCCTGTACCATTTAGAGAATAATTTAAAACGGTTCTCTTGGATAGAAACGTTCAGTGAACCCTTGTGTATGTGCGTAAATATTTTGCCCCAGTCTTGGGGCGTAAGGTCTATCCCGAGGTCGGATTCCCATTTTTGCACTAAATTGTCAGATTTAATGTCGTGTGAACAGAAAAGGATCGAGTAAGTCGCGGAGATAACGTGCTTTTGAGGTTCCTGTTGGAGACAAAGGGACTCGAATGGAGTGAAGTCGTGGTGCCAGGGGGCGGCAGGTTTACCGGATAGAAAAAAGTGTCTGAGTTGTAGATAATTGTAGAATGAAATACGATAGTCTGGCAAGGAGAGCGACATAGACTGGTGCGTTGATAAATTACCATTATTAAAAAAGTGTCGAGCCCTAGGGATATCATTAATGATTGGGTGTGTAGATACTTGTCGAGGAAGACCCGCAGGAAAGTCGGGGTTATGAGTCAACGGAGTCATGGGACCCGGGGCGTGAACTGTAATTTTTATTTTTTTTTATTTTTGAGAAAGCCTATAGAGTCCAGACAGTAAGTATTAAAATAACGTTTATTCAGCTGCACTTGTTCTTATTTTTTGGTAACTTCCAACATTTTTACTGTCCCTCTCTCCTTTTCTTCTTTTCTATCTATCTATCTATCTATCTATCTATCTATCTATCTATCTATCTATCTATCTATCTATCTCTCTATAAACTTGCATTATGTATATCCTAATATGTTTTATCCCACTAGGATACTGCTGCAGAAGAACAGGCATCCACACCACCCAAGGAAGAAGAGGAGGCACTCAGCCCAATAAGATTAGCAGCACAAAATGTACATCGTCACCTACAGCAGCAGAAACATACACTATTCCTTTGGACAACAAAAACTACAATTTATTCAGAATATGAGATCCAAACAGTCCAGTGCAAGTGCTGATGTTTTCAGCAACACTAGCAATAGATGGAATGAAGGAGGGTTTTTCCCCTCCTTCATTCCATCTATTGCTAGTGTTGGGACTTTGGGAATTTGGGACTTTATATGAAACACACCACTGGAATACAATGCAACCATTAATATGTTTAACTTAACATTTATTGGATACAAACAAGCATATAGGACAATAAAAAATGCATCATAGTACATAGCATATAAAATATAATAAACATGATTGATAAATCACAAGATAAAATCATAAAAATATAATAATTGCATACTATGCATCACTGTATCCAAATAATAACATGATAAAATGGTGACAGACCCAGTTATCGAAAAACATAACATCAATAAAAATCTTGACGCATTTCGTGGATATCGTCCACTCATCAGGAGCAGATGTAGCCTGGGTAAATCTGTAATAAAGTATAATATGTTTTTTGATAACTGGGTCTATCACCATTTTATCATGTTATTATTTGGATACAGTGATGTATCATGTATTTATTATAATTATTATAATTTTATGATTTAGCAAATTTTATCTATTTTTTTATTTTATTTATTTTATTATATTTTATATGCTATGTACTATGATTTTTTTATTGTCCAATATGCTCATTTGTATCCAATAAATGTTAAGTTAAACATATTAGTTGTTTCATTATTTTCCAGTGGTGTGTTTCATATAAAGTCACAAATTCACCTATTTTCCCCTACTCCCTTGCTTCGTTACAAGTAACAGGGATGGAGACAATGGTATTCAATAGCCATTGCCTCATATAAAGTCCCAACTTTTCTTTTTTTCAATCACTAGCAATAGATGGGTAGCATTCTGTGGCAGTATCCTGTTCATGTTAGAAGATTTCTCTGAGCAGCTGCCAGTGCAGGCAATTGATGATATATATTCATACTTGGTGGTCTACAGAACAGTCCCCACTGATGACATTGACCATTGACTCACACACTCCCAACCTTTCCTACACCAATGTTTAATGCCTACCCACCCTGCCCCAAACGTCACCAATAACCCCAACCTGTCAACTACATGCCATCCCATCCAGCCACTGTCCACCGTAACCACCTTCCAGAACTTTCAGTGCAGATAAACCAATTATCTGTGGGCCTGTCTCAGAGTCCTGAGATACCTGGGAGCTCACATCCAGTGTACCAAAATCCATAGGCATAATGTTATTCAGTGTTTTTTTTTATGTTTTTCTGGACCAGTTTGGTGTCTGGCACCAAGATGGCAGTAGTTGCAAGGTGGGGCCTTAATGAGTTGGTCTTTTCCAACACATCCCACAGATGCACAATTGGATTGAGATCTGGAGAATTTGGAGGCAAACTTAAAACCTTTAACCTTTTTTTTTTACCTATTACATGTTTGTTTGGTGATTGGTTACAAAACTGCAATGTTTAACCTTTTACTGCATGAACAAATACTTTTCAGATGATACATAAGAACAAGTCTACATGAATGCTTTACGTTTTTTAATATTTATTTGTGAGTTCTTCAAATGGACATGGAAGTAGCCACAACACCATAATCGAGCTACATACAGTACATGTATGAAAATATGCATTGATTCTGGATATTTTCATACATGTAGGTAGACTTTCATGGAAGACACAAATCGGTGATATGACTCCCATCCAGTCCTAACTTTTATTACCAAAAGCAATAATAAGCAATAATACATTTGTTGACTACGAGAAAAAGGAAAGAAAGGATGTGAATGGTTGTCCTGGTTTTTGGGAAAGACAAGTCTACACGTGGTTTCTCCAAGCAAGATGTCCTTCCACTAAAACAAAGAAGTCCATGAAGACCTGAAGAAAAACAAAATGAAGACTTTGGAGTGGCCTAGCCAAAGTCCTGACCTGAATCCTATTGAGATGTTGTGGTATGACCTTAAAAAGGCCGTTCATGCTCGAAAACCCTCTAATGTAACTGAATTAGGACAATTCTGCAAAGATGAGTGGGCCAAAATTCCTCCAGGACGCTGTAAAAGCCTCATTGCACCTTATCGCAAACGCTTGGTTGCAGTTGTTGCTGCTAAGGGTGGCCCAACCAGTTATTAGGTTTAGGGGGCAATCACTTTTTCACACAGGGCCATGATGGTTTGGATTTTTTTTCACCTTTAATAATAAACACCTTAATTTACAAATTGCATTTTGTGTTTACTTGTGTTGTCCTTGACTATTGTTTAAATTGGTTTGATGTTCCGAAACACTTAAGTGTGACAAACATGCAAAGGAACAGGAAATGAGGAAGGGGGCAAACACTTTTTCACACCACTGTATATATATATATATAGTAATAAAAATGCCATAAAACTATCCCTATTTTATAAACGCTATAACTTTTGCGCAAACCAGTCAATAATCGCTTATTGCGATTTTTTTTTTTACCAAAAATATGTAGAAGACTGGGTATCAGCCTAAACTGTTTTTTTTTATATTTATTTTCATATAGCAAAAAGTAAAAAATTATGAGTTTTTACCACCAAAAGAAAGCTCTACTTGTGGGAAAAAAAGGACATCAATTTTTTTTTGGGAGCCACGTCACACGACCGTGCAATTGTCAGTTAAAGTGACGCAGTGCCGAGTCGCAAAAAGTGTGCTGGTCAGGAAGGGGGTAAATTCTTCTGGTGGTTAATGTCTAAACCGCTGGCAACAAACGTGAGTACACCCCTAAGTAGAAATGTCCAAATTGGGCCCAAGTAGCAATTTTCCCTCCCTGGTGTGTCATGTGACTTGTTAGTGTTACATGGTCTCAGGTGTGAATGGGGAGCACGTGTGTTAAATTTAGTGTTATCGCTCTCACTCTCTCATACTGGTCACTGACAGTTCAACATGGCACCTGATGGCAAAGAACTCTCTGAGGATCTGAAAAAAAGAATTGTTGCTCTACATAAAGATGGCCTTGGCTATAAGAAGATTGCCAAGACCCTGAAACTGAGCCACGTAGCATGGTGGTCAAGACCATACAGACATATGAATGCTGCCATAAATAGACATATGAGTGCTGCCAGCATTGCTGCAGAGGTTGAAAGTGTGGGGGGGGGGTCAGCCTGTCAGTGCTCAGACCATACGCCGCACACTGCATCAAATTGGTCTGCATGGCTGTCATCCCAGAAGGAAGCCTCTTCTAAAGATGATGTACAAGAAACTCCACAAACAGTTTGCTGAAGACAAGCAGACTAAGGACATTGATTACTGGAACCATGTCCTGTGGTCTGATGAGACGAAGATAAACTTATTTGGTTCAGATGGTGTCAAGCGTGTGTGGAGGCAACGAGCTGAGGAGTATAAATAAAAGTGCCTACAGTCAAGCATGATGGTGGGAGTGTCATGGTCTGGGGCTGCATGACTGCTGTCAGCACTGGGGAGCTACAGTTCATTGAGGGAGCCCTGAATGCCAACATGTACTGTGACATACTGAAGCAGAGCATGATCCCCTCCCTTCAGAGACTGGGCCGCAGGGCAGGATTCGAACATGATAACGACCACAAACACACCTTCAAGGTGACCACTGCCTTGCTAAAGAATCTGAGGGTAAAGATGATGAACTGGCCAAGCATGTCTCAAGACCTAAACCCTATTGAGCATCAGTGGGGCATCCTCAAATGGAAGGTGGAGGAGCGCAAGGTCTCTAACATCCACCAGCTCTGTGATGTTGTCATGGAGGAGTGGAAGAGGACTTCAGTGGCAATCTGTGAACCTCTGGTGAACTCCATGCCCAAGAGGGTTAAGGCAGTGCTGGAAAATAATGGTGGCCACACAAAACATTGACACTTTGGGCCTCAGTAGGGGTGTACTCATTTTTGTTTCCAGTGGTTAAGACATTAATGGCTTTACATTGTAGCAAAGTGTAATTTCTTCAGTGGTGTCACTTGAAAAGATATAAAGATATAATAAAATATTTACAAAAATGTGAGGGGTGTATTCACTCTTGTGAGATACTGTGTGTGTATATATATATGTGTATATATATATATATATAAATATATATATATATATATATATATATATATATATATATATATATATATATATATATATATATATATATATATGTATGTGTGTGTGTATAGATATTCATTTATTCCATAGGTTATATATGTTTGGTTCATCCTATTGTTCACTGACTCAAAGTTTATACCAAGCATCATCTATTCTTTCAGTAAAATAATAATTCTGAGATTCGTTTTGAACTCTTCTCCTGCTAGTTTGAGGTCATCTATATGTGTCTTTCATATGGAAAATACTGTTCTTTTGAACCTTATTCACACCCTTAATGTATTTAATATTTCAGTCATGTCTCTCCTTACTCTTCCTTCCTCAAAGCTGTACAGTACATATTCCTGAAGTCTCTCGTGATGTTTTATCCATCAGGCCTTCCACCATGTTTATTGCCCATCTTTGGATTTGTTCAATCTTATCAACATTTTTTTTGTGAAATCTCCAGAACTAGATAGGTTATTGTAAACTAGGTCTAACAAAAGATTTCTATAGGGGTAACATATACTTATATCTACACAGGCAGTCCCCAGGGTACACACAAGAGAATGTTCTGTAGGTTTGTCCTTAACCACTTCAGCCCCGGACCATTTGGCAGCCAAAGGACCAGAGGTCTTTTTTCAATTTCGCACTGCACTACTTTAACTGGTAATTGCGCGGTCATGCAATTTTGTAACCAAACGAAATTTGCGTCCTTTTCTTCCCACAAATAGAGCTTTCTTTTGATGGTATTTGATTGCCTCTGTGATTTTTATTTTTTGCGATATAAACGGAAAAAGAGCGAAAATTTTGAAAAAAAAAGAGATTTTCTAATTTTTGTTATAAAAAAAATCTAATAAACTCAATTTTAGTCAAACATTTGGGCCAAAATGTATTCAGCCACATGTCTTTAGTAAAAAAAATGCCAATAAGCGTATATTTATTGGTTTGCGCAAAAGTTATAGCGTCTACAAACTAGAGTACATTTTCTGGAATTTACACCGCTTTTAATTTATGACTGCCTATTTCATTTCTTGAGGTGCTAAAATGGCAGAGAAGTACAAACCCCCCCCAAATGACCCCATTTTGGAAAGTAGACACCCCAAGCTATTTGCTGAGAGGCATGTTGAGCCCATTGAATATTTTTTTTTTTAGTCCCAAGTGATTGAATAAAGACAAAAATAAAAAAGATTTTTTTTTTTTTTTTCAAAAAGTTGTCACTAAATGATATATTGCTCACACATGCCATAGTTATATGTGGAATTGCACCCCAAAATACATTTTGCTGCTTCTCCTGAGTATGGGGATACCACATGTGTGGGACTTTTTGGGAGCCTAGCCGCGTACGGGGCCCCGAAACCCAAGCACCGCCTTCAGGATTTCTAAGGGTGCAAATTTTTGATTTCACTCCTCACTACCTATCACAGTTTCGAAGGCCATAAAATGCCAAAATAGCACAAAACCCCCCAAATGACCCCATTTTGGAAAGTAGACACCCCAAGCTATTTGTTGAGAGGCATGGTGAGTATTTTACAGCTCTCATTTGTTTTTGAAAATGAAGAAAGTAAAGAAAAAAAAAAAATTTTTTTTCTTTTTTCAATTTTCAAAACTTTGTGACAAAAAGCGACATCTGCAAAATACTCACAATACCTCTCAGCAAATAGCTTGGGGTGTCTACTTTCCAAAATGGGGTCATTTTGGGGGGTTTTATGCCATCTGGGCATTCAATGGCCTCCGAAACTGTGATTGGCAGTGAGAAGTGAAATAAAAAAATTACACCCTTAGAAAGCCTGAAGGCGGTGATTGGTTTTTGGGGTTCCGTACGCAGCTAGGCTCCCAAAAAGTCCCACACATGTGGTATCCCCGTACTCAGGAGAAGCAACAGAATGTATTTTGGGGTGTATTTCTACATATGCCCATGACATGTTTGAGCAATATATCATTTAGTGACAACTTTTTGTAAAAAAAAATATATATATTTTTTTTTTTTTCATTATTCGATCTCTTGGGACAAAAAAAAAAAAATATTTAATGGGCTCAACATTGCTCTCATCAAATAGCTTGGGGTGTCTACTTTCCAAAATGGGGTCATTTGGGGGGGGTTTGAACTGTCCTGGCATTTTATGCACAACATTTAGAAGCCTATGTCACACGTCACCCACTCTTCTAACCACTTGTAGACAAAGCCCTTTCTGACACTTTTTGTTTACATGAAAACATATTTTTTTTTTGCAAGAAAATTACGTTGAACCCCCAAACACTATATATAATGTTAAAGCAAAGGCCCTACAGATTAAAATGGTGGGTGTTGCATTTTTTTTTTCCACACAGTATTTGCGCAGCGATTTTTCAAACGCATTTTTTGTGGAAAAAATACACTTTTTTTTATTTTAATGCACTAAAACACACTATATTGCTCAAATTTTTGATGAAATAAAAAATATGATCTTAGGCCGAGTACATGGATACCAAACACGACATGCTTTAAAATTGCGCACAAACACGCAGTGGCGACAAACTACATACATTTTTAAAAGCCTTTAAAAGCCTTTACATGATACCACATTAGATTCACGGAGGAGGTCTACTGCTAAAATTACTGCCCTCGATCTGACCTTCGCGGTGATACCTCACATGCATGGTGCAATTGCTGTTTACATATGACGCCAGACCAACGCTTGTGTACGCCTTTGCGCAAGAGAAGGGGGGGCAGGGGTGCTTTTTTTTTTTTTTTTGGTTTTTTTTTTATTTTTTTTTAGGTTTTTTATTTTATTTTTTAACTGTTCCTTCCATTTTTTTTCTTTGTTATGATTTTTATTGTTATCTCAGGGAATGTAAATATCCCCTATGATAGCAATAGGCAGTGACAGGTACTCTTTTTTTGAAAAAATTGGGGTCTATTAGACCCTAGATCTTTCCTCTGCCCTCAAAGCATCTGACCACACCAAGATTGGTGTGATAAAATGCTTTCCCAATTTCCCAATGGCGCGGTTTATATCCGGGAGGGGGGACATTCCCTCCCACTGCTTGTAAAAGCAGTCTAGAGGCTAATTACCCGCTAGAATTGCTTTTACATGAAAGCCGATCACTGGCTGAAAAGAATGATACCAAGATGATACCTAAACCTGCAGGCATCATTCTGGTATAACCATTCAAAGTCCAGCAACATACTGGACATATATTGTAATCTTTTTTTTTTCATGCAGCCTCTTGGCTGAACGAAAAAAAAGAGATTGATTGGTGGGTATGCCCACCATTAGAATACCTCCCTTCATCCACCCACTTCTAATGATGGGCATACATGCACCATTTATATATGCCGATGCATGGGGGCATCCTCCCGCAAAAGTTATGCCGTGTACACACGGTCGGAATTTCGACCGTATGTACGTGGCATTAGGAGCCAATCGCTCCTCCCCCCCCCTGCTGCCCCCATGCTTCGGCATATATGCTCTTTTTTTTAACTGTGGTGGTGAAATCACCTCCTACAGTGTTGGAGTCGCGTCTTTATGTATCGTGGGAGCAAACGCTGTTGCTGTCAAGATAAATAAATCCGCGTTGCAACTGAATGGCGCACCTGAAAACAAAAAAATGCTTAACACTAAAACACAGTAAACAAAATTACATACCTGAAAAGCAAGCATGATAAAACATGATAAAACATAATAAAACATTGCAGAATAGAATGGAGTAAAAAAAGAGCAACAATAGAGAGAGAATAGAGTGAGAGAGAGAACAATAAAACGACAACTATTTTATTTTTTTTTATTTTTTTGAGATTCACAGGTAAAAAAGCTCCTGACTGAAGCGACTGAATCAAAACGCTACCACAAAAAAACTGTTAGCGATCGCAGGGATCAGGCCTGACTCTGCGAACGCTGCAGTTATGTGTGCTTAGTGTTTTGTAAGTGACAGTGATCGATCGATACTGCACTTGGGTGGGCTGGGCTGGGCGGAGGGGGAAAACGCAGGTGCTAGCAGGTATCTGGGCTGATCCCGCTAACAATGCGGTTTTTTTTGGAACCCTAAACTGCTGGGACGCTAGTATAGATCTGATCAGATCAGATATTGATCTGTTCAGATACTGTGCCACTAAGGGAGGTGTATGCTTTGCGCGTGGGTGTTTGCGGTACTGGCACTAACCTGGGGCGACGCAGACCTTATTTGACCCTAAAACCTAATTGATATCACCCGCCGGGCGATCAGGGGGTTAAACCGTTATTGGGTAATAAATGGCGGGTGCCCTGACAGTATAAAAAACAAGCTAACTAACCAGCGTCACCCGTAACAGTAATACAAAAAAAAACTGGTTACCTAGCGACACTAATGCAGCGATCAGAAAAACGATCGCTTAGTGACACTGGCAAAAGGGGGTGAAAGGGTTAACTAGGGGCAATCAGGGGGTTAAACCTTTATTAGGTAATATATGGGGGTACCTGACGCTATATAAAAACCTGACGGGGAACCTAAATAACGAAATAACTAACTGGCTAACCAGCGTCACCAGTGACAGTTATACAGTGATCACTGGTGAAAGGGTTAACTCTAGGGGCAATCAGGGGGTTAAAACCTTTATTTAGGTTGTAATATGGGGGTACCTGACCTATAAACCTATTTATGAACCTATATAAACATGGCGGTTACCTAAAAAAAAAAAAATGGTTACCTAGCGACACTAATGCAGCGATCAGAAAAACGATCGCTTAGTGACACTGGCAAAAGGGGGTGAAAGGGTTAACTAGGGGCAATCAGGGGGTTAAAACCTTTATTAGGTAATATATGGGGGTACCTGACGCTATATAAAAACCTGACGGGGAACCTAAATAACGAAATAACTAACTGGCTAACCAGCGTCACCAGTGACAGTTATACAGTGATCACTGGTGAAAGGGTTAACTCTAGGGGCAATCAAGGGGTTAAAACCTTTATTTAGGTTGTAATATGGGGGTACCTGACCTATAAAACTATTTATGAACCTATATAAACATGGCGGTTACCTAAAAAAAAAAAATGGTTACCTAGCGACAGCAGTGACACTAATACAGCGATCAGAAAAACGATCGCTTAGTGACACTGGCAAAAGGGGGTGAAAGGGTTACCTGGGGGGCAATCAAGGGGTTAAACCTTTATTAGGGGGGGTAGGGGGCTACCTTGGACCTAAAACTAACTGCCCTGACAGTTATTACAGTCACACTGACACTAAATGCAGTGATCAGTAAAAAAATGATCACTGCAATTAGTGACACTGTGACTGGGGGGGGAGGGGGTGATCTGGGGGGTGATCAGGGGGTGACAGGGGGGTGGAATATGTGCCTAACTGTACTGGTGTCAGTGTACTGTTGTGCACTAACCTTTACATGTTCGCCGCTCGGCGTCTCCGGTCACATAGACCGGCGCACCGAGCGTGACATCACTTCCGCCTTCCTGTCTATACAATAGACAGGAAGGGGAAGCTTTTCATTGGCCAGGAGCGATCGCGAGGGGGTGGCCAGAAACCACTGGCCGTCCCCTCGTCCCGGATCGCTCCTGACACGATCCCGACCGTCCCCGCCGGCGGAGGGGGGTCCGATCGGACCCCCCAACCGCCTGAAGAATGGCACGTACAGGTACGTGATTCTGCCTGTACGTGCCATTCTGCCGACGTATATCTACATGGGGCGGTCGGGAAGTGGTTAAGTTGAATTTGTATGTAAGTTGGAACAGGTCAATTTTTTGTGTGTAGCTCCAGTCAAAAAAATATTTGTACATTTTTTGTCTAGCATAGGGAAGGTTTAACACCCCCGTAACATTTGTTTTGCCCCTGTTCAGAAGATTTCACCTTACTTTCTGTCCCTATGACAATTGAATTCTGAAAATTTGGGGTTGGTGTGGAAACAAGAATTGGTGATAGCTTCAGTGGGGAAAACTTTTCTCCCATGATAACTCTTAAGGAGAGAATTTCCCTTCCTAGGGGTAGATTTCCTCTCACTTCCTGTTGTTTTGTTTGTAAGTCAAATGTTTGTAAACTGGGGACCTCCTGTATTCTGTTCTGCTAACAGTGATTTCAACAGTCAATATGTGAGAGACAACTCTGCAACAGGCACACAGACTGAAATAAAAAGCTGACCTGTCCTACTCTACTGATGTATATCTCTTTTTGTTTGTGTTTTTGTTGGGGAGTTCTCTTCACTTCATGCTTGATAAAACAGTATTTTTTATATGCAAAATTTTCTCTTACCAGATGCCACTAAAACATTTTTTTAACTCCTCTTGATTTCATGCAAAAAAAAATTGGGCACATTTTTTATGTCTGTATGACCTGTTTAGAATATGTTTCTTTTAAAGTGACTACATATTATAAATGAGATTTTAGCATGCAGAGCCCTCTCTTAAAAACATGCTGATCATAAGTCTTTTTATTATGGAGCTCTGCGCTGAACAAAAAAAGTAAAAAACTGCGAAATCCCTCCTACTGTACCTACCTTATTACATCAGGAATTACTAACCTGCACCCCCACTCAACAAAAAGCAAACAAACGGAACATATACTACACTTCATCTTAAGCAAAAAGGCAGAGAAGTGGATCAAGCTGTATTTTTTTGAAAATAGCATGTTGACTTCAGGCATTAACAAATGTGAGGAAGTTTCACTTTGCAAAGAGTACCTAATCACATGTGATAAAGATTTAAAAAAAAAATGCATTTTTACTTGCACCTCATTTGATGAAGGGGGTCAGCAGAGCTTTGTCTTATTCACTAAGCAATATGGTGAATTATTTAGCAAAATGTAACTTCCCCTGCAACCTGAACAGCCTATTTGCCTATGGTAAATCAACCCCAACAATTATTGTCACCTACAAAGGAGGAAACAATGCAAATAATGGGAGACATAAATGAAAATGAACTGCTGCTTCTGGGTGTATATGTGTTAAGCATATTCTAAGATTAGTTATTAAAATACCTTACTTTATTTTTTATAGCCTATTTTTGTTCCAAAAGTATAGCCTTTGTATAGCAATCTGCACTTTTATAGCATTTTTTTTTTTTAGCAATTTACACTTTATATTACTTTAGGCATATTATTTTTGGTAGGTGTTTTTGGCATCATGTTTCCATTTTTCAGGATAAACCGACCTCCCTACCTTTTTGTAACCTTTTCATTTTTAGGCTTTTTGTTATAGCACCCCACTCGTTTTCCAGGATTTTTAATGTAAACTGTACTCAATGTTCTAGGGCAGGGGTCTCCAAACTTGTCAGGAACTACAATTCCCATCATGCCTAGTCATGTCTGTGAATGTCAGAGTATTACAATGCCTCATGGGATGTGTATTTCCGCAACAGCTGGAGGGCAGTAGTTTGGAGATCCCTGTTCTGGGACAACTTTGCCTTTAAGTAAAAGTCCTCCTTCCCTAACTCTCCCTATCCCCTACCACTCTATCCACATTCCTATTTACCTCCTCAGACAGTAGCCTACTGCATTGTTTTCATCCTGGCTGAAAATATTTGGTGCTGAACTGCCTGTATTTGCACATGCACAGTAATACTGTATACCATAGACTTGAATAGTATTTACCTTTTTTGAATAGGAGGTACCTTTTTTAAGAGGCTATGGATAATTAAGGAGATGCAGTAGCTGTTTTCTTTTTTACTCCTGCACACTGTTGCCTAAAAATGCAGCATTTTATGCATTGGGCTATTTTACTGATGTAAATGCAGACTATTGTTTTCAATGTGCCTGTACACACAGGTGTATAAACATGCACTGCGTATACATCAGTAAAAAAAAATACAGAAACCTGTGTTGCTGGTCAGTATTTTTACGATATTATGTACAATACACCCCTCAATACAAAAAAATATTTACAATCAAAGTTTAACTTCTTGTCCAGCTTCCATTTCCTCACAGCACATTTACCACCCTGAAGACCAGTGTACATTATAGCTGGAAACTTTTATTTCTTCACTGCGCACCAAAATGCCCCATGAGGAGGACATCTCACAGACCGATTTAATATCTGCATTTGAGGGACACCCAGAGCTGTGGGATACAGCACACTATTCTGATAGATATCTGAAAAAGAAGGCATGGATAGAGATTTGTTGGAGTCTTACCTTGGACTGGGATGTCATAAGTTGGAGGCAGAAGCAGCTCTGAAATAAATAACTATATGTCGGTGTGCTGACATGTGAATATGTTCTATTTAAAATTAGTAAAAAGTGTAGTTCACAGAGCTGATATGCCCCGATTGTGAGTCCAAATATTTTACCCACGTACTCATACTGTATATGCAGCTACTTGTCCAAAAAAGGTTATTTTTCAGTATCTCTTAAAGGCATAGTCCAAGTGTTCTATGCAGTGGCGTCACTAGGGGGTGGCTATTGAGGCTTGAGCCCCAAATCTGGGGCCCATAGCCCCGAGTCCAGAGCCAGCCCTACCATGAGAGTGTCCCAGGCTGCCTGACACAGCGCTTCCCGCAGAGCCGTGGCACTCTCACTGAGTCTGCACTTCATGCTTCACTGACACTGACAGTCAGAGCCAGGAGATCAGTGTTATAGAGTGGGGAGGAACTTTCTCACACAGAGCTCCTGAGCAGGTGAATGCAGACCATGGGGGAGGGGGGGGGGGGAAACTGTATTACCTCTCTGTATACCCAGCCTCTCTGTACAGAATATACACCAGCCTCTCTGTATACACTAGCCTCTCTGTATACCCAGCCTCTCTGTATATACACCAGCCTCTCTGTTTTTAAACCAGCCTCTCTGTATAACCAGCTTCTCTGTATACACTAGCCTGTCTTCTGTATACACTAGCCTCTCTGTATACACTAGCCTGTATTCTGTGTACACCAGCCTCTCTGTATACCCAGCCTCTCTGTATACACTAGCCTCCCTGTATACACTAGCATCTCTGTATGTAACAATCCGCATCTGGTAGCAGGTAAAGTGGCAAGCTCTCCGGGGACCCTGATGTAATGATACTATATAATGTTTTATATATATATATATACACACACACACACACACACACACACACACACATGTATATTATATACTTCTGTATGCCCGCCCAAGCATATGATTTTCTTTACTTCGCTGCTATGGGCTCTAGCCTCAGTTCTTTTGTAGACCTAGCAATGACCCTGGTTCTATGTAAGGTTGCCACTGGCAATTGAAAATGTGGGCTATCCCCTTTGGTAATTATATATTCTGGTTTATTTATTTATTTTTGGTTTAAGTATTGTCTATCCATTGGAAGTCACTGTGAAACTGCTTTGGGTTGAATGTAGTAGAGGACCAATTAGTCCAAAGCAGTGCTGCAGCACATAATCCAAAACTAAAAAGGCTTCCCCATGCAAGTGAACTGTAATTTTTATTTTTTTTTTATTTTTGAGAAAGCCTATAGAGTCCAGACAGTAAGTATTAAAATAACGTTTATTCAGCTGCACTTGTTCTTATTTTTTGGTAACTTCCAACATTTTTACTGTCCCTCTCTCCTTTTCTATCTATCTATCTATCTATCTATCTATCTATCTATCTATCTATCTATCTATCTATCTATCTATCTATCTATCTATCTATCTATCACTCTATAAACTTGCATTATGTATATCCTAATATGTTTTATCCCACTAGGATACTGCTGCAGAAGAACAGGCATCCACACCACCCAAGGAAGAAGAGGAGGCACCCAGCCCAATAAGATTAGCAGCACAAAATGTACATCGTCACCTACAGCAGCAGAAACATACACTATCCCTTTGGACAACAAAAACTACAATTTATTCAGGATATGAGATCCAAACAGTCCAGTGCAAGTGCTGATGTTTTCAGCAACACTAGCAATAGATGGAATGAAGGAGGGGAAAAAAGGGGAATTTGGGACTTTATATGAAACACACCACTGGAATACAATGAAACCATTAATATGTTTAACTTAACATTTATTGGATACAAACAAGCATATTGGACAATAAAAAATGCATCATAGTACATAGCATATAAAATATAATAAACATGATTGATAAATCACAAGATAAAATCATAAAAATATAATAATTGCATACTATGCATCACTGTATCCAAATAATAACATGATAAAATGGTGACAGACCCAGTTATCGAAAAACATAACATCAATAAAAATCTTGACGCATTTCGTGGATATCGTCCACTCATCAGGAGCAGATGTAGCCTGGGTAAATCTGTAATAAAATATAATATGTTTTTTGATAACTGGGTCTATCACCATTTTATCATGTTATTATTTGGATACAGTGATGTATTATGTATTTATTATAATTATTATAATTTTATGATTTAGCAAATTTTATCATGTGATTTCCCAATCATGTTTATTATATTTTATATGCTATGTACTATGATTTTTTTATTGTCCAATATGCTCATTTGTATCCAATAAATGTTAAGTTAAACATATTAGTTGTTTCATTATTTTCCAGTGGTGTGTTTCATATAAAGTCACAAATTCACCTATTTTCCCCTACTCCCTTGCTTCGTTACAAGTAACAGGGATGGAGACAATGGTATTCAATAGCCATTGCCTCATATAAAGTCCCAACTTTTCTTTTTTTCAATCACTAGCAATAGATGGGTAGCATTCTGTGGCAGTATCCTGTTCATGTTAGAAGATTTCTCTGAGAAGCTGCCAGTGCAGGCAATTGATGATATATATTCATACTTGGTGGTCTACAGAACAGTCCCCACTGATGACATTGACCATTGACTCACACACTCCCAACCTTTCCTACACCAATGTTTAATGCCTACCCACCCTGCCCCAAACGTCACCAATAACCCCAACCTGTCAACTACATGCCATTCCATCCAGCCACTGTCCACCATAACCACCTTCCAGTGCTTTCAGTGCAGATAAACCAATTATCTGTGGGCCTGTCTCAGAGTCCTGAGATACCTGGGAGCTCACATCCAGTGTACCAAAATCCATAGGCATAATGTTATTCAGTGTTTTTTTTTATGTTTTTCTGGTCCAGTTTGGTGTCTGGCACCAAGATGGCAGTAGTTGCAAGGTGGGGCCTTAATGAGTTGGTCTTTTCCAACACATCCCACAGATGCACAATTGGATTGAGATCTGGAGAATTTGGAGGCAAACTTAAAACCTTTAACCTTTTTTTTTTTTACCTATTACATGTTTGTTTGGTGATTGGTTACAAAACTGCAATGTTTAACCTTTTACTGCATGAACAAATACTTTTCAGATGATACATAAGAACAAGTCTACATGAATGCTTTACGTTTTTTAATATTTATTTGTGAGTTCTTCAAATGGACATGGAAGTAGCCACAACACCATAATCGAGCTACATACAGTACATGTATAAAAATATCCAGAATCAATGCATATAGAATTGTTCAGGTAGACTTTTATGGAAGACACAAATCAGTGATATGACTCCCATCCAGTCCTAACTTTTATTACCAAAAGCAATAATAAGCAATAATACATTTGTTGACTATGAGAAAAAGGAAAGAAAGGATGTGAATGGTTGTCCTGGTTTTTGGGAAAGACAAGTCTACACGTGGTTTCTCCAAGCAAGATGTCCTTCCACTAAAACAAAGAAGTTTTCAAATGCATTTCTTATGTGCACTGCATGTGTAGGGCCCACAAAATGCACACCTTGCTGAGTAGAAAGAGGTGATAGCCAATGCTACCTTTATGGCATTCTCTGTGTTCAATTGCACTGCAGACATAAGGAATTACCACTTTGAGGAGCAAATCCCAAAAGCCCACTTGACCACCCCACGGGCACGGCTCATCGAGTAACTGAATCTCTTTGGAGTATGGCTTAGTCCATATCCACCACAAGGAAGCATTACCTTTTCTGAAAGAGCAAATATCTCATCAGCTACAATAACAAACGGCAGGCTTGGGTCTGTGATTGCATACAGTGGTCTCCTGGGGGGGGGGGGGGGGGGGGGCGGGGGGGCGGGGGGGGGGGGGGGGGGGTCCGCAAATATCCATCATGCAACCTAGGTCCCATTGCAGACTCTATGATTATCCTGGAATCCCCAGCACCCCCATAGATCCCCAAATCAGTTGAAAGAAAACATTATTTGGGGTCCACTAGACCATGAAGTACAATAAAAAAATGCTTTTTATGATTAAAATATTTTGATCCAGAGTTAGCAGGTATTTTAACATGAATGTGCTTGCCATCCAGAGCACTAAATTAGTTCATAAATAGATTTTTTTGTCAGAATTTATCAGCCACCTCTTCCCAAAGCTCCTCTGTAGGATGTGGCATGACAACATCATGCAGCTAATCCCACTTTGCAAGATATGTTTCCCGGACGACTTTGGCCACTGTTGTTACACCAAGAAAAAAAATGATGTCATGATACAAAGCTTTGTCCAATCACTAGGAACACATACCATTTACATATGCATTTTCATTTTATTTAATGTTAAATTTTAGATTTTTAAATTTAAACCCTTTAGATCCACGCTATAGCCGAATGACGGCTACAGAGCGGATCTGCTTTGCCGGGAGGCCGTCTATAGATGTCCTCCCCTTTGCAAGCTGGCCATGCCCCCTGATGGGCGCGTGCTGCGCGTGCTGTGATCATCTGAGTCAATGAGACTCAGGTGATCACAGAACGAAGTAAGGGGTCGGTCCCGACTACTTACCATGTGATAAGCTGTCAGCCAAAAAAGCCGATCACCAGCTTCTGTTGAAGGGACATCGGTCCCAAAGAGGAAGAGGTGAAGCCGCCTCATATGTGCCCACCAGTACCGCTTGCCAGTGCCACAAATCAGTGCCAACAGTGCCCACCAATCAGTTCCCACCAGTACATAAGTGAAAGCAATTAGTGCCACCTATCAATGCCCATGAGTGCCACCTATCAATTTCTACCAGTGGTGCCAATCAGTGCCTCATTAGTGCCACTTAGCAGTGTTGCCTATCAGTGTCACCTACCAGTGCCGATCAGTGACCATCACTGGCACCCATCAGTGCCAGCTATCAGTGCCACCTACTAGTGCCCTCCAGTGCCACCTATCAATGCCCTTCAGTGCCGCCCATCAGTGCCACCCATCAGTGCCAACTCTCAGTGCCCATCAATGCCACCTATCAGTGCCCACCAATGCCACCTATCCCACCAGTGCCACCTATTAGTGCCCATCAGTGCCACCTTATCAGTGCCCATCAGTGTCGCCTTATCAGTGCCCATCAATGCAGCCTATCAGTGCCCATCAGTGTATCCTCATCAGTGTACATCAATGAAGGAGAAAAATTACCTGTTTGCAAAATTTATTAACAAAATATAAAAAACGGTTTTGTATTTTTTTTTTTAATTCAGTCTTTTTAAATTTGTTTAACAAAAAAAAAACCCAGAGGTGATCAAATACCACCAAAAGGAAGCTCTATTTGTGGGGGAAAAATGTAATTTGGGTACAGTGTTGTATGACCACCCAATTGTTATTCAAAGAGTGACAGCACTAAAAGCTGAAAATTGGTCTGGGCAGGAGGGGGGTTTAGGTGCCAAGTAAGCATGTGGTTAAATAAAAATAAATAAATAAATATATATATATATATATATCGTGTTTGTATCCATCTGCATCAGTCTTGGTCAAAAGTCGGGATGAACATGCTTGTGAACATTAAGAAATTCTCTGGAAAAGTGCGAAGGTCTGCATACTGAGTAGCATAAAATCCTCATGTCAGACATTGTGACATCAATGGATATGCCCATTAACAATGTATGGGTCACCAATTTTCCAAATAATAATTTGCTGTCTTCTCTTCCCCAACCGGAATGGCTGGATAGCTGCATTAATCAACTTGTCAATGGGTTTCATATCCACAAAAAATACTCATAAAAGCAGCAGGTAGCTTAACATACCACTTCCAAGAGTAGGAGAAGTAAGATGCAAAGGAAATGTGCCAAAAATGCTAATTCCAATTGCATTCTGGGAACTAGAATTTATGTTTACATGCATATGTGCACATGTGCAAATACACTCAAAGCCTGACATTTTGGCCATGAATACTCAATATATTCAATATTCAAACATCAGTACTGTGTGCAAATACTCTAATGCAAACTTATCTTTTAAAATCCCTGGCTAAAAGGAGATACCACAAAGGTTTGCTAATTATGAGACCCTCTTTGAATTAATTCCTCTGTGTTACTGAGGCTTGATTTTCCCTGACTCCATTACTAAGCCCAGGTGTCTTCCATTTCAATGAGAGACCTCTTTTTGGCCACTGACCTTTTTTTTTTTCCATAAATGGCACACTTTCATTGGACATGCAGCATAAAGTCAGTTTGACCTCACATACAAGTTGGGGAATGTCATTTTAATAACCTAATGTACCATAGCCAGCAGTGGCGGCCTGTCCATAGGGGGCGCCCGGGCGCCGCCCCCCCCCCCTCCTTGCAGTTAAAAAAAAATAAAAAAAAATAAAAAAAAAAGTTCAAAAAAAAAAAAAAAATGTATTTAAACATGTCCCTTTAAGGGCGCCATGTCCCTTTAAGGGCGCACAGTGCAGTATGCACCGCTCTATCACCAATAGATAGATTCATGCATTGCATGAATCTATCTATTGGTCACCTCTGCCGCCCCCTATTCAGGTGTCCGGCCCCTGATCGGGCGCCGGGCATCTGAATTACAGTGGGGGGGGGTGTTGCTGGAAGCGCCCCTATTAGAGCTGTAAGCTCTAATAGGGGACCCTATTAGAGCGGTGTGCTCTAATAGGCTTCCCTAAGTGTAAACAGCGGGCGCACGGCCGTGCGTTCGCTGATTACACAGTATTGTGTTAGAGAAGCGAATACATCGCTTCCCTAACACAGACCCGCCTCTCAGCCAATCAGGTTGCCAGGTCTGTTACCTGTCACCTGATTGGCTGAAGTCACAGGCGCTGTGATTGGACGCTAGGCGTCCAATCACCTAGCGTCCAATCACAGCAGAAGAAGACAGGAGGAGCGCGGGAGAAGACATCCGACGGAGACACCGCTCGTGTCCTGACGCCGTCACCAGCTGCACACCGGGACAAGGTAAGTGCAGAGGGCAGGCAGGGGGCACAGTGGCAGCACTTAAGGGGCACAGTGGCAGAACTTGGGGCACAATGGAAGCACTTAAGGGGCACAATGGCAGCACTTAAGGGGCACAATAGCAGCACTTAAGGGGCACAATGGCAGCACTTAAGGGGCACAGTGGCAGAACTTAAGGGGCACAATGGCAGCACTTAAGGGGCACAATGGCAGCACTTAAGGGGCACAATGGCAGCACTTAAGGGGCACAATGGCAGAACTTGGGGCACAATGGCAGAACTTGTGGCAGAACTTGGGGCACAATGGCAGCACTTAAGGGGCACAATGGCAGCACTTAAGGGGCACAATGGCAGCACTTAAGGGGCACAATGGCAGCACTTAAGGGGCACAATGGCAGAACTTGGGGCACAATGGCAGCACTTAAGGGGCACAGTGGCAGCACTTAAGGGGCACAATGGCAGCACTTAAGGGGCACAATGGCAGCACTTAAGGGGCACAATGGCAGAACTTGGGGCACAATGGCAGCGCTTAAGGGGCACAGTGGCAGAACTTGGGGCACAGTGGCAGAACTTGGGGCACAGTGGCAGAACTTGGGGCACAGTGGCAGCGTTTGATGGGCACAGTGGCAGCGTTTGATGGGCACAGTGGCAGCGTTTGATGGGCACAGTGGCAGCGTTTAATGGGCACAGTGGCAGCGTTTGATGGCACAGTGAGGCTGTTTGTTTGCGCCCCCCCAAAAATTTTGAGCACCAGCCGCCACTGATAGCCAGAGACACATACCTACTTGATGCTAATTGTGTTTCCAGCAGCAAATGAGCACAAGAACCAAGCAGAAAGACCTTTAATCACCTAGGCATCATGTAGATATGATGTTGTTTTTGAGCTATTTTCAAAAATGATACATTCACTCTGCAACATTATTGACAAGCATTGTTAATGCAATTTTATACATAAACAAAGTAAAATGCAAATTAAAAAAAAAATCTGCTGTGAATGATTTAGCAGTTTGCTTTCACAATTAATATTTATGGTGCATTTCATTTTAGGCCTGTATACTTCCCAGAAGGCACCCTTTTGCACCAATTAAGAGTGTGCGTACTGTTTTAGTCCTGCCAAAAGAATATTTTAATAATTTAAAACCCAGAAAGCATCATTTAAAAATATGACAATAATTAAAACTGCAAATTGATTACCGGATGACAAATGAATCTGGCCTTGATGGCTGCCTTACAACTCTGCCCAACATACCTGTGGGGAAAATAAAGTGGCATTTAGTAAGATTTGGATGTCAGAATTGCAAATGATATAAATAAAATATAATGAAATGAATTGTAAAATGTCATTGGTAAAATATTACATCAATACCCAGCAAACAAATATGGGTGTTTATTTCCAATACAGCACCCTGTACAATAGCTTCAGTTACTGTATGTTGCTTTTCTCTGAAACAAACAATATTAGTGCTCAAGTACAAATATTTATATAGTATAATATGTGCCATCAGATTTGTCTTCTTAGCTGGCGTTTATGCATCAATATGCCATTGAGATTTAATTGTCAAACATGTTTGTTTATTTTCTTTGCAATATATAAATATTTTTGCATGGCATGCTCAGAACAGAAACATTAAAATGTGTTTGGTTAACTTACACATGTTGCTTTCAAATGTATTATGCAAAGCATTTTTATTTTTCTTCTAATTATGAGATTAAAGGCTAGTTTCATCTTTGAATAAAATTTAAAATAAACACACGTCTTTTTGCCAGTAAAAATGTGCATTGATTATTTTTTAACACTGGAGCTTGTAAGGCATTGCACCTGTGATCAGCATATTGTGGATACAATGCCTGGATCCTGCAGACTCTCAGTAAACTGTCTGCCTAGGCAGACAGCTACTGAATAGCAGGAAGAATAAATGTACTATGGGAGCACTTACCAGCATCCTTGCAGTTCATTGGGGGCAACAAGCCATCGCTCACAGAGGCCGACGACAGATGTATATAGTGATATAGGGGCGCAAATAGTGCAATACAACTATAATTAATCAAATAACTTAAATTGTTTACACTAAAATAAAAAAATAATAAAAATCAACTATCAATAATATATAAAAATCATTGAATAGTCCATCTGAAACACCATTGTGAAAAGGATATATATAAATATATATGAAATAATAAAAGTCCCCAAAAATTTGAAATAATTTTCAAAGTTCATGTGATTCCAACAAAAAATGAAAATTCTTCCAACTGTGATAGTGATATCCAACAAATTGCTAAGTGATCCTTCACCAGAGCTTAGGAGATCACCACCATTACTAGTAAACAAATAATAATAAAAATGCTATAAATCTATCCCCTATTTTGTAGACACTATAACTTTTGTGCAAACCAATCAATATACGCTTATTGTGATTTTTTTTACCAAAATATGTAGAAGAATACTGAGAAAAAATTAGCTGTTTTTTTTTTTTTAATCTGGATATTTATTATAGCAGAAAGTACAAAATATTGTGTTTATTTTTCAAAATTGATGCTCTTTTTTTGTTTGTAGCGCAAACAATAAAAACCACAGAGGCAATCATATACCACCAAAAGAAAGCTCTATTTGTGGGGAAAAAAAGAACATCAATTTTGTTTTGGTGCAGCGTCGCAATTATCAGTTAAAGCAACGCAGTGCTGAATCGCAAAAAATGGCCCGGTCATTCAGCAGCCAAATCTTCTGGGGCTGAAGTGGTTAAAGATGCATTGCACACAGATCTAACAAAACACTGTTATACAGTATTAGCCTTTAATAACAATTTGAAGGCTGATTTTTTGGCAGTCCAACGCATGCATATTCATATTTATTTCTGCTAAGTTATGTTGTATAAATGTAAAATATATTTATTACTTTAGAATTCCAATGATTTGTATTTGGAATTTAGGTAGCTACCGTGTGTGGCAACTCTGGTAGTGTAGTCATGGGCCTGCCTCTATCTTTGATTACTGACCATGCAGGAAGTGTTAATTAGTAGGCCAATCATCATTTCTTTTGATAAAAAAACTAATTATAGGTTTATGGTGATACAGACTCTATGTAAATTGTACCATGCCTTAAAAAGCTGGCAGCCAACAGTAATTTTAAAAAGGAGAGAGAAAAAATTTGTGACATTACAAATCAGGGCTTATTTTAACAAATTGATACTTCATCTACAAATACAAGAATATGGCTCCAGTAAGGGTGCTTTCACACTGGGGCGTTTTTCAGGAGCTACAGCACTAAAAATAGCGCCTGTGTAGCTCCTGAAAAAAGCGGGTCCTTTCACTCCAGTGCGCTAGCAGGACGGTAAAAAAAGTCCTGCTAGCAGCATATTTGGAGCGGTGAAGGAGCAGTGTATTCACAGCTCCTATACCGCTCCTACCCATTGAAATCAATGGGACACCGCAGGGATACCCCTGGCAAAGCGGCGCTTTGCGGCGCTTTGCGGGGGATTTTAACCCTTTTTCGGCCGCTAACCGGGGTTAAAACCACCCGCTAGCGGCCGCATACCATAGCTAAAACGATGGTAAAGCAGCGCTAAATATAGCGCTGCTTTACCATCGCCGCCCCAGTGTGAAGCCGGCCTAAAGGTATGTGCTATGGATAGGGAGGAATCCAAAGTAACACAAAGCAAGTGGGTTCCATGGACATCCAGTTATTTGAGAGCCCATAAAAGCAAGATCCCTGTTCTTGAACAAAACCCTTTGTCACAATCAGGGGTCAGGCTCGGAGACCAGTTGCTTTAGCTGTAGCGGGACTTCCACTGACAAGTGGGCTAGGTATACAAGCAGGTTACCCTTGTGGATGAGGCAGGCCCAAGGTGCATGGTCTAAGTACTAACCAATGTTCACCAGAGCTCCTGATGGTGGAGATGGATTTAGCTCTGTGTTAGTGCATGTTTGTGGTCCTCAAGATAGCCCCACCAGGAGGTGAGCAAGCCAGGGTCCAGTAGCGGATGAATCAAGAAAGGATAAAACAGAAGTGTAGTCTGTAAACAGTCCAAAGATCCGTAACAAGTAGTTGAAGTTTGGGATCAGGCAGAAGCATAGTTGAGGAACAAGCCAAGGGGTGGTAATGAGTGGTAGCAATAATATTAACGGCAGCAGGGAAGATAAATGCGAGATATTGGCTGGAGAGAGCACAATAATCTGGCAAACAGGAATTGCAGAGACATGGCTTAAAGCAGGAAGTTCAAGGGAGGAGCAAAGAGTTCAAGGTTCAAGACAAACATGGTTCAAAGCAGAAACATTTAAGGAATTGTTCAGGGAACTGTCCAGCATTCCAGGTGGCTCACCCTTATGGCTTTAACCAACACTAAACATTTGCCTACCGTATTTATCGGCGTATAGCACGCACAGGCGTAAAACACGCACCTTAATTTTAAGAGGGAAATTTCAGGAAAAAAACTTAAATTTTAAATAAAGAACGTTGAAGCAAAATTAGGGTCACAGCTCATCAATACAGCCTCACTCTCATGTCTTACTTTTGTAATGTTCACTGAACCTGCCCCAAACTGTGCATTGCCATACCATACAGGAATTTGTAGAAGAAGTCCAGAGACTAGATCAGCTTGTAGTACACCTTGCACTGCCCCTGTATCCACCAGACAAGAGAACGGTAATTCATTTACAAAAATCTCAAAAGTAATTCCATCTCTATTTTGTCCAAATAAAATGAAGTACAGATATGGAAGGGGGAAGAGGATACAAGTAAATGTTTCTTGACCTCAGTCATACTTCCCCTTTTCTGCCCCTTCTGCTATTTGAGTGCTGAATCAAAACCCCACTGAAGCCAATGGGATCTGAATGGTAAAATTATGAATGCCCATTTTCTAGACTAATAGACAAGGGATTCTAAAACACATGTCATGATGGGCTGGGCACTGCAATGGTGAACATGTACTAAGGTAAGGATTTAAAAAAAAATATTCTGCTTGTTGGGTAGCAGTGATTTTAGTAAAGCTTAAAATAAAAAAATGCAAAATTCCTTTAAAAGATAATTGTACCTTTAGTAACATATTACATATTTAGGGTGTAACATGTTACTGAGCAGACATCCCCCCCCCCCACCCGAGTCCCTGTTGTGCCAGCAGGCCAGGGGTCTCCTCGTAGCACCCGCTATCACAATTTAAAAAAAAGTTCTGTGAATGGGAGAACTACAACTACCATCACCCATTGTGACTGATGGCTTGTAGTTCTCAATAAATGACCAGAGAGCTGATAAAGGCTCTTGGTAGTTCATTGATCATTCCTGTCATTCAGTAACTGCCTGCCTGTATGAGGTACAAGCAGACAGCTACACTGACAGTCTTCAGGGGTCTAAGATTACACACACAATCTGTTGATCGCAGCTGCTTTAACGGCTCCTAATAAAAGAATATAAATAAATGCACATTATTTTACCTGTAAAAACATGTGTATTTATTTTTATTTTTAAAAAAGGTGAACTTATCCTTAAAATAAAATGCCTTGGGGGGTGCCCTAACCTCGCCTGTGAAGTGGCACATCTGTGCAATATCTACAACTCACTGCACCAAAACTGACACTTTCAAAGAAAAATTGTGTTTACTTTGCTAACAAAATGACAGCTCCTTGCTGCTACATTCTGTTGTAAACAAAGCAGCCATGGATTACATTCATCTATGCTAGGCCTTTATCCTAGATGAGGATCTTCTATAGATGTTAGTGAGGGATCTTGACACAAAAAATCAACGTGGGGGTTACACCAATTTATACTAGATCCATTAGGCCTGGTATAAATTGCATTGTGGGCCCTAAGCAAAAAAACAAAAAAAAAATGGTGTGAAGCATCTCCCAAATTCTATACCATACTGGATATTTATGGGGGACCCCATGCTAAGTCTTAAAGAGGAGTCGCACCTAAAAAAAAAAAAAATATTAAAAGTCAGCAGCTACAAATACTGCAGCTGCTGACTTTTAATAAATGGACACTTACCTCTTCCAGGGTCCAGCGATGTCGGCAGCAGATGACGAGCAATCGCTCATCTCTCGGCTGCCCCCGCCGCCATCCTCTGTCAGGGAATCAGGAAGTCAAGTGTTGTGGCTTCACTGCCCGGTTCCCTACTGTGCATGCGCGAGTGGCGCTGCGTGTCTTCACTGGTCCCTGTTGTGTCCTGGGAACTGTGTGTTTCTCAGAACACAACGGGGGGGGGGGGGGGCAGGGCATCTGTGGCTAGCTGTGGCTAGCTATTCCCGGAGGTGGGTGCAGATACTTGGATTATAGGTATCTGCACCCCCTCCCCCCTGAAAGGTACCAATTGTGGCACCGGAGGGGGGGGGGGGTTCCGATGAGCGGAACTTCCACTTTAGCGTGGAGGTCCTCTTTAAGTCAACTGTTATGTGCTCTGTTACTTATGCGCTGTCATTAATAAGGCAGTATTTGTTATTTGCAAAGCTGTTTTTTGTGCATTGTCTAACAAAGAAATATACTTTAAAAAAAAAAGTTAGTTTATGTGAGGATGCTGAGTTTCAATTACAGTATGTCAGATCTCCATGGCCATGCTAATTTATTTTTCTAATTTTTACTGTATTTTCTTTATTCTTTACTTTTAATTTGTAACTCTTCTCGTCTAAATACATTTCTAAACCATTCATCATGAACAGAGGTTGTAATTTTCTTATCACTTGAATTCCTCCCCAGTCTAGTGCAGCCAGACAGCTTGACAGGAGCCAATTGTTGAACAGAAATTTAAGTTAGTTGGTAAAAAGTAAATAATTAACATAAGGATTCATTAAAAAAACATCCAGTGGCATGGCATTTTTAGATGGCTATAATTTGTTCTTAAAGTGATTGTAAACCTTATTCATGAAATTTGAACACATATTTGTAGTGTTTACTTGTCTCTCTCCAAAGCTCTAATGCCACGTACACATGATTGGAAATTCGGCCAGCAAAAGACTGATGAGAGCTTTTGGTCGGAAAATGCGACCGTGTGTATTCTCCATCTGACTTTTGCTGGCCAAATTCCCGCCAGCAAAAGGGCAGGTTCTCAATTTTTCGGTCAGAAAAAGTTTTGATCGGAAATTCAGATCGTCTGTACCAATTCCGACGTGCAAAATTTCTACGCATGCTCGGAAACAATTTGACGCATGCTCGGAAGCATTAAACTTAATTTTCTCGGCTGGTCGTAGTGTTGTACGACACCACGTTCTTGGTGGTCGAAAGTTCAGCAAACTTTTGTGTGACCATGTGTATGCAAGCCAAGCTTGAGAGGAATTCCGGCGGAAAAAACATCCAAGATTTCCCAGACGGAAAATCCGCTCGTGAGTATGCGGCATTAGTGTCGTTTTTCTCTGGTGCTTCATTCCTCTGTTATCAGCATCACTTTTGGCAAGTTGTCTGACACATGAGTTAACATGAACGGGGATGGAGCTTAGAGGGGGATAAGCACTGAGCTTATCTATTCAGAATACAGAATCCAACCCAGATATCAAAGGTATTGAATTAGGCGGACACCATCATAAACTTTGTCTTTATGCGGACGATATACTTATTTTTCTATTTTATCCCCACATTTCTGCCTGAATCTTCTTAGTATATTGGATACATTTTCACATATTTCCGGTCTTTTCATAAACCATACTAAATCAAATACGTTGAATATTTCTATAAAACATTCTGACCTTCTACAAGCTTAATCCTCTTTATCATTCAATTGGGTTAACAGTCAATTACCATATTTAGGTGTGCATCTCACATCCTCACTTTCTGATCTTTATGCAGCCAACTATCTACCTTTGTTGAAACAAGTTACAGGTTTATTAAAGCAATGGTCATCGTTACCATTATTATCATGGTTAGGATGGATAAATACTATAAAAATGTAAATTCTGCCAAAGTTTTTATATTTGTATATGGTACTTCCAGTTTCTATACCTTCATATTTTTTAACGCTCACACAGAATAAGATTATGTCCTTTATTTGGAATAATATTAAACCCTGTATCCCTAAATCCACTCTATATCTTAGTAAATCTAAAGGGGGCTTTGGGCTACCAAATTTTGCCTCTTATTACCATGCAGCTCAATTATCGATATTAACTAAATATCATTCAACAGAAGACATTCCCTTATGGGTAGCTATTTAATCTATTGATAGTGAACCCATTTTGGTGGCCAACTTACTATGGATTCAACCGAAGGATAGATCTCACCTGACTAACCCTATCATGAAACAATCACTGGCTGTTTGGGACTGATTTGGTAGCTCCTATAAATTCCAATCAGTACATAATTCCCTTCTTTCCTTTCTAGGGAATCCAGCCTTTTATCCTGCCTGGAAATTCCCAAAATCTTTTTTAGCTTGGTCATCTACTAATTTGACAAGACTCTATAAGCTATTATCTACAGATGAAATTCAAACATTCCCTATGTTATGTACGAACTATGGACTCCCAAGTAATGAGATATTCCGTTATCTGCAAATTAAGAACTTCTATATGCCTCTTATTAGGTCAGGTGCATTACTTAGTCAGTTGTCTCAATTCGAACACATTTGTATGAGTGACCCACATGCTAAAGGTTTGTATCAGACCCTCATTACTACCCCAAACAAAGTACTTCCATCGTATACTGTTAAATGGGCACAGGATATGTGTTGAACATTTGATAACAATGACTGGTCTAACATTTGGTTAGCCACTAAATCATCATCTCCTAATTGTTATGCCTTAGAAACCAACTTCAAAGTTCTGGCACGATGGTATCTAGTACCAGCTAGAAGAGCAAAATTGTCTCCTTCTTACCCTAATAATTGTTTTAGAGGTTGCTCTTCTCCTGGTACACATCTCCACATATGGTGGGATTGTCCGGTGGCGCAAAACTTTTGGAATAATATATTTGCAATGGCCTCCAAAGCTTTAGACATCTATATTGCCCCAGAACCAGCTATTGCACTTTTAAACCTTAAACCAGATTCACTTACCCAGTCACAATTCAAATTACTTATACACATTAATACGGCAGCCAAAAAAACCATAGCCAAGGCATGGAAAACCAAAAATTTAATTGTGGCAGAGGCCAAACACATATTGAACAAAGCTCTAATTTTTGCTAAAATTACAGCTATTGAAGACAATAATATTAACAAATTCCGTATGATTTGGCAACCATGGGTTAAACACTTCTTTCCTTCTGATTTTCACCAGTCATTGTTGTTACCATACTAAAATCCTTGTGTATCATTTTTGTATTATTTGTTTATGTTGTAAGCCGGGTCACCACCTCGAGAGATTCCACTTCTTTTCTTTTCTCTTTTCTCTCTTCTTATTCCTCCTCTTCTCTTTTTTATGTTTTACTCTTTGTCTATCGATGACATCCTCTATAGGTAGGGTACTATAATATACTCTTCATTTGATAATCTACACGAATAAGATATTACCCATTTTTATTTATTTATTTATTTCTCTATTTTCCCCTCTTGCTTACTATGTTAATGACAAACATGGGTCACGTTATTAATCCACATATTGATTTATTTCTCATTAGCATAGAGATTTTCTCTTATTTTTTCATAACTTTCCTTAAGTACTGGTTATGCTAAGCTAATGTTTATCAGGGAAAGTGCTATACCTTTAGGTTATCTGTCTCATGATACAGTGATAATTACATCTCCGGCTTTGACTATACATGCCCCTGCCCGTTCACAGTTTGAGCCCATTAGGGGTGGACGGGTGGCCCTGAGGCATAATTTACAAATTTTTCACTTATATTATTATACTATACAAGCTCTATGTTTCTTAAATTTCAACTTATCACATACCTATTTTGTGTGCTCAATAGTTGATAATAACTATATTGCTTATTTCTGATGCCCATGTTATGATGCATGTTATGATTTGTTATCTCTTATTCAAAATTCAATAAAAAGATTGAACAAGAAAAAAAGCTGTACTGCAATTCTTTATTTTGTTTCTCCCTTTTGTACTGTAAGAAATAATTAAATTTTTTGGAGATGCAATTTTCTTGTTGTATGGCTGACATACTGCATCCTGTCAAAACAGGGGAAAAAGCTGTGAAGCTAATCTGATTACATGTATTGCCCTGAATAACTCTTGGTAAAAAATGTATTTCCTATTTGTAGCTGCAAAACTATGCTTGCTCTCTTCTTCTGAACTTCAGAAAAATTATACTGGCTGAAAAGGATTGAAAGCTTATCAGCAAATATGTCTTTTTTTCTTCATTCAGTCTGCAAAAAAAGAAGCAAATATTTTGCTTGTGCATATAATCTGCTTACTATCTTCCTCAGAAATTGCAGCCTATTCCAATAAAGTCTTAAAATGTTTTGTGCAAGTTATGTTTAATGTTTATATTTTCAATTCTACACAAAAATAACCTACCTTTGTGTTCCAGATCCAAAATGTACACTTGATCACTCAGAAATTGTAGCCTACCCAAACAGCATTGATATCAGTGCTGCAAATCTCAAATGTTGAAAACCATTTATAATTTTCCTTCCACTTCACAATGATGTACCACTTTGTGTTGGTCTAACACATAAAATTCCATTAAAATACATGTACGTTTTGGGTTGTAACATGACTAAAAGTGGAATATTTCAAGGGGTATGAATATTTTTTCAAGGCACTGTATATTATATTCAAGCAATGCTCTTTGAACTTAGTTATGGCACAAAAAAACTGACCACATATGATGACTGACACATATTAGGACTGTAGAGACGACTGTGTGTCATATGTACAAAGAAAATAGTCGCATGACTATTGCTAAAACCTGGTGTTACTGTTACTATTGTCATAGCAGCTAAAATGACATACATTTATATAAAACCATTATCCAATGTTGAAAGGAGAAAAAAAAAAATAACTGTTGGAAAATGGTCCAAACACAAAATGCTATGGGGAAGCTTTTAAAATTCTATATCAATATTTTTAACTGATTTCAATGTTCTCCATATGGGGGGCATGGTTTGACCTCAGAGGAAGATAGCCGCTTAACCTGTGAGCTCCCGCCTTATTAGAGTTGAGCGGACACCTGGATGTTCGGGTTCGGCAGGTTCGGCCGAACTTCAGAAAAAAGTTCGGGTTTGACCCGAACTTGACCCCGAATACCGAACCCCATTGAAGTCAATGGGGACCCGAACGGCTATAATAAAGTGTCGGCTCCCATCCCCCTTAATACAGAGAACAGTCATTGAAGTCATTTATTTTTAAAAAGTTAGTCATAAAAAGGGTTTGGGGACCCGGGTCCTGCACCAGGGGACATTGTTTCAATGCAAAAAAAACTTTTAAAAACTGAAGTTTTTTCGGGAGCAGAGATTTTAAAAATGCTTAAAGTGAAACAATAAAAGTGTAATATTCCTTTAAATTTCGTACCTGGGGGTGTCTATAGTATGCATGTAAAGGGGCACATGTTTCCAGTGCTTAGAACTGTCTCTGCAAAAAGTGTAATTTTTGCAGGAAAGAAAGCTATTTAAAATCACTCGCGGCTATATGAATTGTCGGGTCCCGTAACACAGAGAACAGGCATTCATTGAAAGGTATTCATAAAAAAAGTCATTGATAAAAAATAAAAAAAACAACAAAAAAAAAGTGTGGGGGTCGCCCCAAATTCAATAACCAGGCCCTTGAGGTCTGGGATGGATTTTAAGGGGAACCCCAGCCAACAAAAATGGCGTGGGGTCCCCCTCAAAATCCATACCAGACCCTTATCCGAGCACGCAACCTGGCAGGCCACAGGAAAAGATGGGGGGACAAGAGCGGCCCCCCCTCCCGCCTGAACCGTACCAGGCCACATGCCCTCAACATTGGGAGGATGCTTTGGGGGTCTGAGACCCCCAAAGCACCTTGTCCCCATGTTGATGAGGACAAGGGCCTCGTCCCCACAACCGTGCCCGGTGGTTGTGGGGGTCTGCGGGCGGGGGGCTTATCGGAATCTGGAATCCCCCTTTAACAAGGGGACCCCCAGATCCCGCCCCCCCCCTGTGTGAAATGGTAAGGGGGTACAAAATACCCCTACCATTTCACCAAAAAAGTGTCAAAAATTTTAAAAATGACAGGAGACGGTCTTTGACAATTCCTTTATTAAAAAATCTTCTTTCTTCTTTCTTCTGGTCTTCCTTTCTTCATCTTCTCCTTCCGGCATCTTCTTCTTCCATCTTCTTCTTCCTCTGATCCGCTTCTTCTTGGCCTTCTCGTCCAGCATCGGTGTCTCTTCTGGGCCGCTTCGTGCAATGGGAGGCTCCCGCTGTGTGAGGCTTCTCTCCGGTATCTTCTTGCACGGCGTCGGTCTCTGAGGCTTCTCTCCGGTATCTTCTTCCAGGGCGTCGGTCTCTTCTTGGGCCACTCCTCGCAATGGGAGGCTCCCGGTGTGTGAGGCTTCGCTTCGGCTGACAGGTCTTTTATAACGGAGGGCGGGGCCACCTGGTAACCCCGCCCCCCTCTGACGCATGTGGACGTCATGGGGACTTACCTATGGCTTTCCCCACGTCACGTGACTGTTCTCTGTGTTACGGGACCCGACAATTCATATAGCCACGAGTGATTTTAAATAGCTTTCGTTCTAAGCACTGGAAACATGCGCCCCTTTACATGCATACTATAGACACCCCCCAGGTACGAAATTTAAAGGAATATTACACTTTTATTGTTTCACTTTAAGCATTATTAAAATCACTGCTCCCGAAAAAACGGCCGTTCTTAAAAGTTTTTTTTGCATTGATACATGTCCCCTGGGGCAGGACCCAGGTCCCCAAACACTTTTTATGACTAACTTTTTAAAAATAAATGACTTCAATGACTGTTCTCTGTATTAAGGGGGACGGGAGTCGACAATTCATATAGCCGCGAGTGCTTTTAAGAGACATTTTAAAAAGCACCATTACATCGCCGAACACCGGACCCGAACCCGAACATACAGTCAATTGTTCGGGTTCGGGTCCGGGACCCGAACACCCAAAAGTCCGGTACGGACCCAAACTTTACAGTTCGGGTTCGCTCAACCCTAATCCTTATAAATCATCCTTGGAGCTGTACCAAGGTAATCGAAAAGCATTTGCTCTATTTGTAACCCCTACATTAATTGTAACATACATGTATGATCTACATGCATATAAGAAACTAACAATTTGAAATCTCCAGGTGCTGCACAGCCTCATAGGGATCGCACACGCACACATACAAATTAGCCATATTTGGTTCCATTCTTACTGCTTACACCAGACAGACATTGAGCTATTGTTATTAAAACTAATAACCTGCAGGGACCTACTCCCTTTACAGACTGTCTTAAAGCCCCTATGATCACCCCCTCCAAGATATGGGGGTCGGAATAGTATGGAAAAGTACAGATAATTGTGCATCCCTATCAGGCTGGCTGCACGCCCGCAGGTATACTTCCCATAAATATCAAGTTATCCTCCTACTTTCCACCTATACTCTACCCCACCGGCCCTTACGCTCACTCCTCACAGACATATACACCCAGCTAAACTCATAACATACAGCCTTGGGTTATGTGGGTTGAGTTGCAAAGGTTATGCATTTACGTGTGAGCTTAGATCACCAGTTAAACTAAAGAAAGCCTGAAACAGTCGGAGGAGCTATCAGTTGTCTCAATCTAGAATATCCCAGAAAGATACACATATCCAAACCCTGTTGTGCCAATCATATTAATACCCATGTATGATGTTATACAAGGCTCTAGGCACAGAAAGAAATAGGAAAGTTTTCACAGATTGGTTCATATGTTTGAATTTTGTTTTGCTGCAACAGGATTAAAATCCTATCAATCCTGGTATTGGGTATATGGCTGTTTTTTACTGAAACCTGTATTATTGATGTTCTGTTTAGACCCAATGTTCAATCTAGTATTCAAGGTGGTATATCTTGACACAGCAGAATACCACAGACAGGTTCACTACTCACTTTTGACCTACTTGTTTCAGGCCCGACACCCATAACGCTTAGATACCCCACTACCATTTTGACAACATGTCGCCCATTTTACGGATACACTCTCCTCCTCTACGTCCCCCAACTCTAGCCCACCAAACCTCCACAGACATGCTCTATTGCCACCTCTGACTGGCGGGATGTTTTTTATTGATTAAAGGACTTATTTTCCATCTCACAACATCCTCCCACACAGTGGTGACCACTACGACCCTCACTCTAACTTACTCATTATCTAAGACATTACCACTGACCCCAACGGGACACGCCCTATTACAGGTGTACATTTCACCCAGACCAGCGAGCAGGTCCTCATAACTCACCGGACTCACCCTAATTCTATAACATACCCTGACCTTACTACTCACCTTTCTATGGACAAACCCTCACCCCTTCTTATCTATCTCTCAATTGTGCTCCTCTTTCTCTCACTACCCCTTCTTCCCCCTCTTTTCTCCTACCCCACATCACTTTCCACCATCCCAACTTACATTCCCTCATCAGAAACTGTCCCTCTTCCTCCTCCTCCGACGTGAACATATCAAGCACCACTGAGTAACCCAGCTGTCCAAACAGTAGATAAAACTCCTCCCATAAAATGGCCTCAGCGTCAACTTTCAAACATACCAAATTCACCCTAAAAATCACCTCCCTGAAAGCACATGACCTTAACATCACAGAAAAACGCTCCCAATTGCTTCTCTCCATGCATAAAAATAAAGCAGACAATATTCCTACAGGAAACACACTTTAAAGCAGATACAGTCTCAAAATTATTCAACTCCCGCTACCCAACAGCCATTCATGCACCCAATTACATATCAAAGTCTAAAGGGGTTTCTATTATTTTTGCAAAAAATTGTCCATTCCAAGTATTGGACTTCTATCCGGATAATGAAGGACACTTCCTTTTTGTAAAGGGTTCCCTACACGAGAAACTGCTTACTCAATACAATACTAATACAAAACAAGTGCCTTTCTTTCGATCCATGACACAATTACTCTTGAATTTCCAAAAAGGTATGCTAATTTTAGGTGGCGACTTCAACGTCCCCCCGAATCCCCTACTTGATACCTCGACAGGAACTTCAACACTACCTTAGAACAGTGTTTCTCAACTCCAGTCCTCAAGGCGCACCAACAGGTCATGTTTTCAGGATTTCCACTATTTTGCACAGGTGATTTAATCAGTTTTCACAGCCGTTTCATCTGAGGGAAATCCTGAAAACATGACCTGTTGGTGCGCCTTGAGGACTGGAGTTGAGAAACACTGCCTTAGAAAGCACTGCGAGCAATCAAAACACAATTACAAGAACTCACACTGCACGACACCTGGCTCAGGTTACACCCAAACGTAAAAGACTACACATTCTACTCAGCACCTCACAATCACTATTCCCGACATGACTACCTATTCATCTCACAAAGAGATTTACAGATGCTAAAGACAGCCTCCATAGACCCCATGTTTCTGTTAGATCATCATCCTATGTCCATAGAATACTCAGAAACTCAGACACAAGGTGCACAAATGCCTCCTCCAATACTTTCAAGAGAATGACGTTCCCGAAACGTCTCCAGTGACATATTCGTAAACACAAATGCATCATCAGAGGGGAACTGATCGCAATCTCTGCAAAACGTAAACGAGAAAGGCTAGCCCGCATAAATAACCTGACAGCCCGCATACACACATTAAAACAAGCACATAAATCTACCCAGGCTTTATCCTCCCTCCAGGAACTCACCCAAACCAGGACAGAACTACTAGAGGAATTGGATAACAAAATCAAAAGGAACTACACTACAAATTTAGAAACCAATCCGGGAAGTTCCTGGCGATAGACCTTAGGTACAAAAAAGCAACCACTACAGTGCACACTCTTACTGACCCCACGAGTTGCAAAATAGTATCCAACAACGAGATATCAGACCAATTTGTCTAATTCTATACGCACCTCTACAATCTAGGGCTGGCAGACCCACAAACTGACAACACTACCAGGACCTGAATGATTAAGGAGTTTCTACAAAAATACATCCCCAAATCACTTTCCGATGCAGAAGCGAAAGGGCTGGAACACCCCCTTTCTTCTGAAAAAATTGACTCTGCACTCAAACAACTTAAAATGGGAAAGAGCCTGGGCCCAGATGGCCTAACAGCTGGATACTATAAAACCTTTACAGAAACCACACTTCTTAAGAGCTTTTAACTCACTATCCTCTGACATGCCTCCCCCACGAGACCTGCTGACTGCTCACATAACCGTGATCCCTAAACCAGGTAAAGACCCCTCCCTAGTCACAAACTACTGCCCTATTTCCTTATTGAACGTAGACCTCAAGCTTTTTGCCAAAATCCTAGCCAACCTATTATTACCCTTACTATCTAAACTTGTCACTCTAGACCAGGTAGGCTTCAGAACAGGCAGAGAGGCAAGAGACAACACCCTGAAAGCAATACATATACATAATCCCTGGATGCGGAGAAGACATTCGATAGAGTGGCCTGGGACTACATATCTGAAGCTCTTAAAACACTCGGCATTCAGGAATGTATGCTAAAATTCATCTTAGCCCTTTACTCCTCTCCTACAGCCAAAGTCTGAGTTAATGGCCACCTATCGAATGCCTTCTCAATATTGGATGTAACAAGACAGGGTTGCCCTCTCTCCCCCATAATCTTCGTCCTCACCCTTGAACCTCTACTATGGCGCCTCAGGTCTAACTCCGATATTAAAGGGGTTTCCATATCCCAAACTACAACTAAACTAGCTGCTTTCACAGATGATATTCTTTTATTTCTCACAGAACCACATATTACATTACCTAACTTGCTTAAGGACTTTCTATGTTCAAAGTCTTAACCAATCTACAAATAAATCTCTCTAAATCACAAGCTCTGAATATTTCCCTAAAAACAGATATGTTCACATAATGCCAATCAAATTTTCCATTCAGATGGAGGAGGGATTCGATCACATACCTTGGGATCCCACTACTTTATCAGACCTATATGCTAAAAACTACCTCACGATTCTCCAAAACATTCAACGGGACTTAAAGTCCTGGTCAGCAGGCCTGTTTTCATGGTTTGGCTGGCCATCAATTGTCAATATGAACATTCTCCCCAAAATATTATATGTTATGCAGACTGTACCCATAAAAATATCATGGACCTTTTTTGCTTCCTATCGCAGAGCCTGAACGGAATATATTTGGGGCAAATCACATCCTAGAATAGGCTTCAAAAAGCTAGTAGTTCCCAAACTAAAGTGAGGTATCGGCCTTCCAGATATTGAAAAATATCACTGGGCTTGTCAGCTAGCAAGAATTATAGACTGGAACGTCCACTCTTGGCTCAAAGCATGGGTACTAATCGAACATGCGTTCTCCACACTACCCCTACACCAACTTCCATGGATTGCTACATCCCACTAAAATGAAAGCAACGTCCGTCAATTGGTAACACGCTACAACATCTTCAAGATGGCTTGCCTCAAACTAAACATATCTTCCTCTCTGGGCCCCCTAACCCCTATTTGCCACAACACGGCATTATCAACAGGCATATCAGACGCCTTTCTATTGAACTTTGGTCCCCATCCCAACATCAGAGCTGAACATTTTATCTCAAAGGCTGCCTTCCTGACCTTACCCACGTTATCTGCGCAGATGCCAGATCATTCCTTCCCCTTCTGGTCATATATCCAATTAAGACACTTTCTGGACAAACCCCAATTACGTCTTGAATATTCTAGACAACATACACCATTCAAAGCATTATGCACAAGAAAAGAGCCGGAAAGACACCTGATCTCTAACTTATACACTATCTTGTTCTCTGATATCAATCCCAAATCCAACATAGCTATGCAAAGGTGGGAAAGAGAACTTGCAATAGACATTTCAGACAAAGACTGGGAGAACATCTTCTCTCTAAGGGGACAATCAACGTCTCTACACAAGAAAACAGCTTTAAGGTATTTTCTAGATGGTACAAAACCTTCCTCAGACTTCACAAAATATCCCCTGCTATCCCCCCAAAGTTCTGGCGATGCTCAGACAAGGAAAGGTCACTTCTACACATATGGTGGTCCTGTCCTATAATCCAACCCATCTGGATAGAACTACACCGCCTTATTATACAGATCACCACCTACTTGATCGACTTCTCTCGGGCCAAATGCTCCTACATCATTCTTCTATTCCTCAAAAAAACTACAAGTTTTCCCTTAGCTTACACTTAGTCAACACAGCCAAAATGACTAATGGCATAAACAAAGTTGAGGAAATGGAAGTCCTAGTACATCAAGCCAATGAGACATCTTCCAATTTTCGGAAAATATGGTCTTGTTGGCAACACTTTAAAACAACCAACGAGTACTCCCAAATACTGACCCATTGAAGGTTGTTCATTAGTTTTTATCAGATCAGAGAAAATTGAGTACTGTCCGTGATACTTTTTTTATTTGCACTAACAAATAATTTTTCATGGACGAGCTTTCGGGGTGTGTCCCCTTTTTCAAGGTCTAAGCAGTACTCAAGAAGGGGACACACCCCAAAAGTTCGTCCATGAAAAATTATATGTTAGTGCAAATAAAAAAAGTATCACGGACAGTACTCAATTTTCTCTGTCACAATTGCACTAATACGGCTACAATCACTTCAAGTATCAGATCAGAGGAAGAGGAAGGACCCCTCATCTCTCTCCTCTCTTCCACTTTGACTTTCCTCTCTCTACCACTGAAGCATGCCCTACATATCCTCTCTTCCCCAGAGAGTATTTACCTAACCATATACTACTCCACCCCCCCCCATGCCCATGGTCCCTCTTTATGACCCCCAACCCCATATGAAACGCTCCCCATTACCCGCCATTCCCTTTAAAGTATGTAGCAAATACTCCTCATTGTCTCGCCAGAACAACGTAAGCGTAAACTAGGCCTTCCAGACACTCCTCCCTCCATATAGGTAGCTGGAGGTCCGGTGACCACATTCATACGGATCACAGACAATTTTTGAGACTCCAGGCCGATTATCACTGCTACTATCACACACTAGACAAACCACACTAAAATATACACTTATAACACATCCACATACAATTAATACATCCCCCATTGCGATTGGGTTTAGAACCAAAATCCTAGATGACACAGACTTACGGACCCAAACATTAGAATACGTATTCAAGTTTCAAGTTTACTATGATGCTCTTTATTCTTTAGTACATCTCGTTTTAAACATGAGGGAAAGAGGCAGTATCAGATCTGCTAACTACTGTTGTAATGAGAGAACATTGAAATCTCAATGTAACTTTGGTATGTAATCACCCAATTTGTTCAACTATTCTTGACATTCCCTCTCAGAAGTTATAAACTGCCTGTTTGTACCCCTCTGAAAAGTTTTCTACATGGCTATATTACTGTTATTGCAACTAAACAGACCTTTGTATCGCTTCATTTTCTCTAAATAAAGCTTGTTTGGAAAAAAAATGTTCTCCATATAATGTTCCCCATACTCCCCTCTTTTTTTATTTTATTTCACCATAGCGAAACCAAACTCCAGAATCACCCAAAAAATAAAGGTGATATAGGAAAGAAAAAAAAATTTGTTAACAATACAAGAAGAAAAAAATAAAAATAAATAAAAATAAAAAAAGTACATGCTGCCTCAACATGAGATTTGTGGTACATCTTTCTATTTACATTTTTACCACTTTCAGACCAGACCATTTTGCTGGCTTAAGACCAGACCACTTTTTGCGATTTGGCACTGCGTCGCTTTAATTGACAATTGCGTGGTCGTGCGACGTGGCTCCCAAACAAAATTGACGTAATTTTTTCCCACAAATAGAGCTTTCTTTTGGTGGTATTTTATCACCTCTGCAGTTTTTATTTTTTGCGCTTTAAACAAAAAAAGAGTGAAAATTTTGAAAAAAAACACATTATTTTTTACTTTTTGCTATAATAAATATCCCCCAAAAATATATAAAAAAACTATTTTTTTCCTCAGTTTAGGCCGATACGTATTCTTCTACATATTTTTGGTAATAAGAATCGCAATAAGCGATTATTGATTGGTTTGCGCAGAAGTTATAGCATTTACAATATAGGGGATAGTTTTATAGCATTTTTATTAATAATTTTTTTTTTACTAGTAATGGCGGCGATCAGCAATTTTTATTGTGACTGCGACATTATGGCGGACACATCGGACATTTTTGACACATTTTGGGACCATTGTCATTAATACAGCAATCAGTGCTATTTAAATGCATTGATTCCTGTGTAAATGACACTGGCAGTGAAGGGGTTAACTAGTTGCTAGGCAGGACGGGGAGATGCTGTTTACTTCCGCATCTCCTCGTTCAGCCATCCCATGAGATGATCGCGAATACCCCTGTGGCGATCAAGTCCGTGGGACCCGCGACCACACTCATGGGGGTCCCGACCGGCGCGCGCGCTCGATGGCACGGCGGCATCTTAAAGGGGACGTACCTGTATGCCCTTATGCCTATCCGTGCCATTATGTCGATGTACATTGTCGTGCGCCGGTCGGGAAGCGGTTAAAGAGCATTGAGTCTGTATTTAGTTTAAAAAAAACACAATTGAAGCTTCCAAGCATTGCAGCTATACAAAAGGCAACACCCTCCCTCGGTAGCGATTAACATATTAATTGATCCTCTTTAAAGACCAATTTGCAAGTCAGACAGGCAACAAAAGTTGTAGTAGAGAGAGGAACGTACTGTCAGGAACCACAAATCAGACTGAGACAGAAGTGCAGTAAAAATCACACTATTTAATAAAATGGAAAAATGGTATAAACAGAGCAAACGTAGTCAAAACATAGCCAAGTTCGGTAACCATCCTGGTTAGTTAGAAAGTAACAAGGGGAACTCTGGACAGCCGCACATCAGACGAAGATGAAAAATCAAATGGATTTATTAAAAATAGGAATCACATCAAAGTCCAAAAACACAGCAAAACTGAGAAGGGGGGCACATACGGCGCTTACTCATAGCCATGTGCCATAGCGCTATGAGTAAGCGCTGTATGTAGCGTGAAACGCGTCAGATGTGTGCCCCCCCTTCTCTGTTTTGCTGTGTTTTTGGACTTTGATGTGATTCCTGTTTTTAATAAATCCATTTGATTTTTCATCTTCGTCTGGTGTGCGGCTGTCCAGAGTTCCCCTTGTTACTTTCTAACTACCTTGTTATTAGCCTGCACCTGGAGCTCCACACTAGGAGTAGAAGCATTTGCCTTGAAGGATCCCTCTGGAGTGGTGGTCATCTCTCTCCCTATCCACAACAATCTCTGGACTCTAACCATCCTGGTTAGTCAGAACAAGACAGAAGAACAGGGGTCCAGAGATCAGCATAGTTGGGTGCAGCAAACAGGATCAGGAACCAGGAGGGAAGTCAGCTAGGCAAAAGGCTATCACAGGAAAACACAGCAGAGAGAGAGTCTGGATATGTTGACCAAGGCAAAGGCCCAGACAATCTGATCCAGGGAGTTTATATAACCAGCAACTCTTAAAAAACTATGCTTTAAGGTCCTATGTGTTTTTCCTCTAAAGTATTTTGGCAAGTCTGGGTCATATCCATATTATGCACCAATGTTTGTGTATTTTTCCTAAAATACAAACCTCAAAACCAGTAATAACACCTCACACTACCTCTCTGAATGGACTGAACTAGAAGTGAATGCTTGGAACAGGCTTCCAGCAGAGGTATTAAGTCAATTAACAGTAAGTACTTTCAAAAATGTAAAGACACAACCACCTATCTATGCTCTGACAAAAAGGTTATAGGAAAACTTGGTGGGCTTCTAAGTATTCAATGTCTAAAACAACAACATGTAAACCTATAACCCTCACACACATTAACAGGACATGAGTCAATTTGGAAGGAAAAACAAAACACAAGACATACTGAATTCATGAGATGCCATAAGGTGCAAAGTAATGTATTACTTTGTACTTTCTGAGTGTCAGAGTGAATGAAACTTCACTGTAAGCACCTGTAAAGTTAAAAGAAAAAACAAAATCCCTACAGTTTCGCAGAGTTATAGGGATCAAAATCTCATATCTGTGCACATTTAAACTTGTAAGAGAAAAAAAAAGTATAAATGTGAACTGGTACCAGTACTGAGCTCATTACACAAATTACACATTACACATTAAATAAAAAGCAGGCGCGTTAATGTGATCAACTGATGACCATCCAACAATGGTGTGTACACACCACTGAGAAAAAAAAAAAACCTTGTTTACACATAACCAGTTCATACACATCTACTACATCACCCAGACACACACATTGAGATTGAATCCCATACGTTCTATATAGAGAAAGCTTTTTTAATCACAAATGGATTGCTAGGTGTTTCTGGCAACTGGGAGCATACAAAAGAAGAGAAAAAAACAATGGAACGGGAGTACCTAGCCTATTATACTTTACCTTCTGTGTGTATTTATGCATATGTACAGATATCTACATACACCTGCTTTGTATGTAAATACACTTTCATGAACTCACTGAACCTGAAAAAGATAACTTATGAACAAAAATCATTAATCTATCCTTTTTTTCTTAAACCTACAAAGAAAGCAAACAATACAACATTCTTACGTGTAAATTGGTAAATGGTCACTGACATTCCCACTTTGATCTAGTGAAACTAAAATGCCATAGACCTCTGAAACATAACTTATATCTTGTATTTCATCCCTGCTTTTACTATAGCGGTTTGGTTCCCAATGGGCAAGTTACTTCCTCCATTTTTCCAATTCAAGGATTCAATAAAGTTTTTTTTAAAGGATTGGAATTTTTTCACATACTCATCCCGTCCAGTTTAATTTGCCTAATCTCATACTGTAAAGCCTCATTCTCTACCTTAATAGTTGATTAAGGGATATATGATCTATTATTTTCATATTTATTACCCCTAGGCCCTGCTCCCCAGCATGGTGAGTACACTTCAACGCCATGCCTCTTTGTTCTATAATGATTTTGGTTCAATATCTTTCCAGCAGAAGACAAACAAAATTGGGCAGTGTGACCCCATAATCCACAGGTGTAACATTTAAACTTTTGTAAAGAATTAAAGTGTCTCTTACCAACCGGTGTGGTTTTAGGCTGAGAATATTCATTGGCCAGAACCTGATTAACAACTTTTAATGTCTGCATACGAGATATAGGGGCACTTTCAAAAGAGCTCACACCTTTCAATGAGTTGTTGAGACTAGCACATACTCAAGATGGAGATAATTTCCTGTTGCATCTAGAAATACTCAAACCAGTTACATTACAATCTATGGTATGTGGAAATTGCACAAGCTGCTAGGGGCTGGAAGATGCAGACAATTGTTTACATTTACTCTCTGCCTCAGTCGTGCCAGCTGATCAACCCCTCCCTGCTCGTTTTGGTTGTCTATTGCTGATTGCTGGATGCTAGCATTCAACTTTGTCATAGAAACTTGAAGAGCTCTGATACTACTTTTGGCTATTTCCAGATCCTCCTTGAGAGATATGTCTTGCAACAATAACTGTTCGGAATTTTAAGCCAACCAACACGCAGCAAAAATGAGTGTAGTCTTACCCTTACATTTGCTGTATCTTTTCTGTTAGTTTTACATTTACATCACAGTTTTAAAGAGGTTTAACCCAGCTCAGACAGACCACACAAAAACTCTTGCTTATCTGCAAGCTAGTTTTTACTCTGACAACAATGAGAATATTACTGCTTGTAAGTTCCTGCAAACAAACAACCGCCAAAAAAATTCTCTTGTAGCTCAGTTTCAATGTCCTAAACAAATACAATGCCTTTAGTGAACACAAAATCCAAATACAAAACTGAAATCTGTTAAACCTTTTCAACCAAACACACAAAAAAAACATCATGTTTTTATGTCTTAACAATGAAATAGCTACAATAAACAAGAAAAAGAAGAAAAAACAAAAAAGATTGCAAAATAGTTCACCAAACCAACAAAGATCACACTATTTCAGTGTCTTTCCAATAAAACATACATGTACTCACCATAAAGCTGGAAAACAAACAATGATTCAAGAGAAACAACGCTTGGTAAGCACAAACATGAAATGTCCCCACTCCGTATATGCTTCCCAATAAATTGACCATTTTTTTAATGGTTCTTCTAATATACTTTTTCAACTATAATTACAGGATCTTAAGCAAAACAAAATCTGTGGTGTATCCTCCCTCTGTTTTAGAGTTATTCTAATATCCACTAATAAAACAAAAAAATGTACCTATATGTTTTTCTTTTTCCTAGGTAGAATTGCTGTGACCTCCAAACTACTGGAAATACTGACTATGTTTTGAATCCATCCCAATAATATGCATTACACAAATCTCTGTATTATATTAAATACTTTCAGTCTGGTCCTGTCGTGGTCACCATTTATGTTACCCAAAAGTTTTTTTTTGAGATTTAATATATCTCAAATATGATTTGGGTTAAAGAGAGTTCTTTGACCATGAGTGAAAGCTTTAACACAACAACAAAATGTAATGGTAAATAGTAAGAAGATCTAAACGAATACACAACAATCTATCTATTGTACAGGAAAGGGATAAAAATCATGTATTACATGAAGGAATACAGAATATATTCCTTAAAACATTAAAATACAAAGAATGAGAGGGATAAGACATATGACAAACATTTAGATCTAAGTGCAAGGGATATATTCCATAGTTACCATGCTACTGCACGTGAGTGCTCCATTCTGGTGACTCCCCTTTCCAGCTAGAGTGATCTCTCCCCTCCCATCTAGTCTGTGTATATCATTACAGGCCAGTGCCTCATTGGTTGGCATGGCATGGCTCTAAATAGTGGGCCTCCCTATTTATGGTTAAGTATTGGCTAAATCCCCAATCCTTATACTTGCATAAGTCAGCCCCCTTTAATGCAAATCCTTGGCACAGACTATTTTGAGCAGGAAATTTAATTTGTAGATACATGCCATTTTCAGTGAAGTTAAGTATTGATGATGGACTGGCCACCTTCATTGCATATCTAAATGAGGGATCATTTCAAGTGAATATTTGTAGAACAAAGAGGTTTGGGTCCCATTGTTTAGCTAAACAAGCTTAGACACCGAAATCATCTGTATAACAGTGACTTCTGGGAAGCTATATTACACACCCACATTGATACAACTCTAAATTAAATATATTCATAAGTACAATATTTTACAGCTGTTAATGGAGATTTCACTTAAAGACATAAGGCAACAATAAAGGATAGAAATAATGTAGTAAAGTGACCTGCGCTGAAACAATAGTCCAAGAACAGAAAAGGTGGCAACACTATGTTGCTGGCTTCAAGCACAAATACATTAAAAACATGGAATTGTTATTATATGCAGATTAAATACAGATGGATATAAAGTCCATGTTAAATCCAGGTGAAATATGCAATGAACAAATGAGTGTGACTAAAAGAAAAGATCTTCCAATGCTCCCAGTGACACACACAGCCTACTAACTAATATGATTGACCCCTATTACAGGCAGTCAAACAGCACAGATGATCGCCCAGATAGGCAAACAGCACTCGAATGGCAAGCTCAACTAGATCTCCTCCCAGCAACAGTGGCCTCATGCACTCATCAATGTGTACAGCTCTAATGCCCCGTACACACGGTCGAAAAATTCCGACCACAAAATCCGTCCGATTTTTTCCAACGGATTTTGTCCGACACTAGTGTTGCACACACACAGTCGGACAAAGTTGTCTGAAAATCCGATCATCCTGAACGTGGTGACATTTGTTGCATACGACGGGACTACGTAGAGGCTAGTAGCCAATAGCTTTGGTCTTGTAATGTGATCTGAGCATGCGTGGCACTTTGTCCGTCGGAATTCGCTACACACGATCGGAAAAATTTCCGATAGGACTTTGTTGTCGGAAAATTTGAGAGCAGGATCTCAAACTTTTTCCGTCGGAAATTCCGACCAAAAAAGTCAGATGGAGCCCACACACGGTCGGAATTTCCGACAACATGGTCTGATAGGACATTTTCCATCGGAACATCCGACCGTGTGTACGGGGCATTAGATAAAGGGCACTCTCATGGTGCAGTATATCATTACAAAGAAGATTTATTAGGTAAAAATCCAGGATATCCAATACAAGATAATGTGTCAATGGGAAAGCATAGGTTTCTAGCCGAAAATATGGCTGCGCTCTGTGCTGAGGTAAGCCTGGAAGCAATTTCTAACATAAACTGAAAATGCCAGTTGCCTGGCTATCCTGGCTATACTAATCTAAAATTTTCTGTTTTTAATAGGTCACTGTACTAGAACACGTCTGAAGCAAATTGTGTCACAATTATGAATGTTCTGCTTGTTCAAGGCCAAATAGATCAACATGACAAGAAGAAAATACAAAAGGAGAAGTTAGAACTTCAAGTTTCTCTCAGCATGGGTTTATTTTAGCTTTTAATTGTGACTGCATATATCTTTAAGCAATGAAGTCCTTCAAGAAAAATAAACACGTTTGCTGTCATTTTTTTAAAGAAATGTTTATTCAAATAAATATTTATTTCCAAGGGCTTTTAAACTTCAAAGAGCGTAAATCTAATGCTACACATAAATGCAATGGCATACATACAGTTGTTTTAACTTTAACCATTGGTTTATGTTTGCTTTCTCTCATCTTTATCCTTTATCCTTAAAATAGAACCACACTTCCTAATAGGTTGCAGTGTTGACAAATTTAATGTACCGGTAATATTGTGCACAGCCAACATTATTATGATTTATACAAATGCCTTTATTGGTATGAGCAATGATAAAAGAAAAAACTGTTGCTTAGTTTGAAACTGTGCTACTCGATGAAGGATGTCTTATGAATATTTTAGGCTTCTAAAAACAGATTAGGACAGAACAGTCTTCTTTCTTTGACAATAATGTATAGAAAGAAAATTAAATAAATATATCTGCAAATCTATCTATCTATCTATCTATCTATCTATCTATCTATCTATCTATCTATCTATCTATCTATCTATCTATCTATCTATATCTATATATATATGTTTGGAATATACAGTTTGTAGATATATGAATTGGATTTGCATTGTAGCCCCTTTGGTGCAGGAGATACGATCATACATTGCACATCAGGGACACAATAGACTTTTCAGAAAGACTGTAGGAGTTATCATTATGTAGTCTTGGACATTTTTTTATTACCTGGGGCGCTAGTAGATTATACCCTTTAATACCAAAGCAGGAGGGTGTTGCCACAGCTATTTGATCAGGGCTAGTGGAGGATATGTGTAGGCCCAAATTACTTTATTTGAGGTGAAACTGAGCAAAAACCTTTTTTTCCATGACACACTTTACCTTTTGGGAACAGATACTGTATGTGTATGATCTGGATAAGACATTTAGTGAATAGTACCTGGTTTAGTTGAGCTATATAGACAATATTTTTGCCCGGATGACATTGGATCCTTGTTACTGTTTAAGGAGAGATTCAATATTCATAATCTTGGCATCAAATTTAACATCTGTGTGAGGGATCTGAGGTGTCCTTTCTAGATACTCAAATTTATATGAATGTGTTTTACAATCAAACCTCTAGATCAAACCAACTAAAAGAAATCATCTTTTATAATATTAGAAGGGCATTCCTTAACCTGCAGACTCCGTCAGAGAATATGGGATCGAGAGCTGTGCTATCTTTAGATGTGACAAAAGCTTTTGATAGCTTGGAGTGGGGATATATCTGGCGTGTCCTGGAGGAATTCGGGTTTGGACCTTCTTTTATTGGATTGATAAAAATGCTGTATAATGACCCAAGTGCTAAAGTTAGAATCAATAATGAATACTCGGGAAAGATTCAACTGAAAAGGGGGAAAAGACAGGTGTGCCCTTTGTCGCCCCTGCTCTTTGCCCTTGCAATGGAGCCATTGGCGATCGCAATAAGATCGAGCCCCGAGATGAAAGGATTTCAGAGGAGAATAGGGGAAGAAAGAATTGCATTGTATGCAGATGACGTTCTTCTCTTCCTGGGGGACACTGGACAATCTCTGAGAAAGGCGATGAACATAGTAGAGGAATTTGGAATATTTAAGAGGTTAGCGATAAATTGGGAGAAAAACCCTATTAGTAGCCCGATTATACCAGGACTGCCCCAATTAGAGGTAGTAGAAACAATAACATACTTATGGATATTCCTGATGAGAGATCCTGATCAATAAATTAACAAGAATATAATACCATTATTAAGTTCAAACAAAAAATGAACATCTGGAACCGCCTTCCCCTGTCGGTAGCAGGTAGATATAAATGTGAAAAAGTGCAGCGCTCAGAAAAATGAGATAAAAAAATGAGATAAAAAAAAAAAAAAAAACTTGACCAATAACGGTAAAGGTGAGTGAATCAAGTCCTATTCCATGTGAATGGATACTGGTACTTGCGACAATTTGAGTGCATATAAACTTATAAACAACTTAATTACAGTGCAAACCTAAACCAAATATGTGTTGATATATGTTAAATACATAAACTAACATTTGCAAAAAAATGTGAATACCCAAATCTATAAGTTCAAACACATAAGTGCATCCAAATCGCATGCAGTGAAAAACGCAAAAAAATCAATCAAAATAGTCAAACAGAGTCCTCAGTACTGAATATTGAGTACATAAACTAACATTTGCAAAAAAAATATATGTGAATACCCAAATCTATAGGTTCAAACAGATAAGTGCATCCAAATCGCATACAGTGAAAAACGCAAAAAAAACAATCAAACAGAGTCCTCAGTGTTCAGTAGCCTTTGACAGTCTCCTACACAGAGCGCTTCTGAGTGTAATAAGATTTTCTTAAAATTGACCTCGCAGTTCCCTTCAAGAGATATAAAGTAAGAAAAGGAGGCTTACCAGATGTCTGGTCTTTACCGCATATATCCCATCAAACGAGGTTCCAGGTACAGCGAATCAGCTGGGCAATTCCTCGCTCATCAGAGCGTGCATCAGGCTCCACCAAGTGCCTATATACCCCCTCTGGGGGGTCCGATCAGAGTCCCGCAGGGATACCAAAAATAAAACAAAAAAGGTCCGGATCGTGTAGTATGTTAAAACAAGGGATGCCTTTATTCTGGCTCAATGGGTCCAATGTACAGCACAGATAAGTAGCAATACAAAATAAAAACAGTTTCGCTACCTTGTAGTTAAGAAAGATAAAAACTCCTGGCCTGGGAGTGTAGAAGCGATCGCATATGCGCAGAGCGTGTGGGCGTGACTACCCGACGATCGTTTCGTCACAGCGTGACATCATCAGGGGTACGCCCACACCTCCGCGCTATTCATTTAAATAGTAGTCTGAGGCTAAGTACAGCGGCGCTATAGGTCGGACAGGCAATCAATCAGAATTGACAGGAAACCACTAAGCGTCCAATAGTGGTCTGAGGCTAAGTACAGCGGCGCTATAGGTCGGACAGGCAATCAATCAGAATTGACAGGAAACCACTAAGCGTCCAATAGTGGTCTGAGGCTAAGTACAGCGGCGCTATAGGTCGGACAGGCAGTCAGTCAGAATTGACAGGAAACCACTGGGGTCCAATCACAAGCGACACAGGAAGTACCTAGTGAGACCCTAAACACAATTACTGTGTATATAAATTACAAAAGCGGGCAAAAGTTAATTAAAGCACCGCCAGACTATAGTTGAAATCTGCATCACCTGCCTGATATGAAATTAGAGCAGGGGATAGCAGGTAGATGCAGTGTGATCAAAATGATATGGATGCCACAGTTATTATATCTGCTACATAATTCTCCAGTTTGGATTTGTAAAAAATAGTTTAAAAAAACAGCTAAAAAACTGATGGGCTACAACGGGATACTTGAACATACTCCCCTTTGGAACAATACGAATCTTCAGGAATTGCTGCCAATAGGAAAGGTTAAAGGATGGGAAATGCAAGGCATAAATAGACTGGTACAGCTATATGAAGGGAATACCTTAAAAACATTCCTTGACTTGAGAAGAGAATATGACATACCATATCACTCATTTTATAGATACCTACAAATTAGACATGCCTTAGAAGTCCAATTTAGGACGCAAGCCTTAGAATGGAATAAAACCCCCCTTTTTCAAAGGTTATTTAAGGTGGATATGACTAAGGGGCTTATCTCTTAGCTATATAAGCAACTACAAAATGGAGCTACTGCTGGTCTGAAGCCCCTTCATGAAAGGAAGAGATGGGAAGAGGATATAGGGGAAATAATGAAGGAGCAGTGGAGGAGGATATTGGAGCTAGGGTCTATGATATTGATGTCCCCCCCACAGAAAGTATCACATCTGATGCTGAAACACAGAGCCTACTACACGCCTAAGAGACTGTTTGTGTATGGTAGGAGACCTGACGCTGACTGTCCTAGATGCCAGGAGACCGGAGATCTCATACATATGGTGTGAAGATACCCAAAGTTATTTTTATACTGGGCAGGGGTTCTTGACATCATAAATGGGATTTATGGGACAACCCTGGAGATGGAGGCTAAGCTCTGTGTATTGGGACACAAAGAAAAAACAGGGGAGGGGATGAGTACCACAGTAGCAATGTTAAAAATTTTATTTCAAGCTAGAAAATTGATTGCGCAAAGGTGGCAGTCAAGGAGACCACAGGCAGTAAGTGAATGGATAAATATGATTAAAGGGACTATATGGAAAGAAAAAGTAGTACACAAAAAGAGGAAACCTCAGGGAATTTGAAAGGATGTGGAGACCATGGTTGGCAAAAATGTGTTCCCCCTCCTAGAGGGAAGAAAAAAAAAAAAAAGGAAAACTATAAAGATCAGAGAACCATTTAAGGCTGAGGGATATATATAATTTACACTCTGGATAAGCTGGCAAAGACAAAGAACATAGTCTTATAGTAACTCCACAATTGGGATGAGTTGTGATGTAACAATGTAAGTGAAATAAAGAATAAAATAACTATGAAATAGAGGTATATCCATATAGAGAGTAAATACTAGAAGGGAGGGAGGGGAGAAGGGAAGGGGAGGAGGGAAAAACCCTGATGGTATTTATTACAATGTTGAAAAAGAAAATATACTGGATAAATATGTGACTGTAATGCTTATTTTTAATATGATATTTTGTATTGAAGAAAACAAGGAATAAACAATAAACAATAATAAAAAATCAAAAAATCATTGTTTATGCTTTGACAGCATTCACCCCCCCCCCCTCCTGTGCCTTCAGGCCAGTGTTGAGAGGCCAGTTGTGGAGGGTCTAAAGAATAGAAAGTGATGAAAACAGATTGGTGGAATATTTGCATGAGTAAGTTGAGTGAGAGGGGGTAACCAGAACAGCTGGTTAGTAATGAGTTTCATTATACTGTATCATTAGACAGAAGACCTAAGATGATCCCTTTTTCAGTGCAATACTTTGCTTACTGTAAGGATATCATCAATATAGTTATGCAAAATTGTTTCACCGGCGCAAAAGTTAATCACAAATAGTAATAATAAAATAAAATAAAAATAAATAAAAATTTGATCTGCTGCAGTTAAAAAACCATTAACCATAGATTAGGAAAAAAATGTATATTTAAAAATGTAACTGCGCTGATCCAAAAAGTTCTAGTGCAATATAACCACTGAAACTGTGTCTATATCTTGTATGTAAACCTTAACAATATAAAACTATAAACTGTAAAGTGCAACATGTCACTATATCAATATCAAGTGCAAATTGACATGTGCAAAATATCACAACCCCAAAACATAGGTATTTTACAGTAATCCCCAAAGTCCACTTCCGTTTGTCATATAAATTCAATGTGCATATTGTGCTCCAATTAATAATAATAATAATACATTTGATTTATAGTGAGCTTTTAATCAAATGATCTCAAAGTGCTAATTCACTTCTGTGCTCTTATAAAAAGGACTTTTCACCACTTCATGTGCCACCACCACCCTCTGAAATGGGCACTCACCAGAACCTAGAAAAAGCTTTGCCTTTGGTTTATATTGGGATAACCACTACAGTTTCCTGGTGTTCCTCCAGCTAGGTTGCCACTAGATACTCCTCATATGTCCATGCCAGTCTTGGTATAATTAAAGTGCCTTTAGTGGTCTTTCCAGCAGTTTGTTTTAGGGGTCAGCTCCACCGCTTTGTTTCCCGGGATCAGCATGCGTTTCAAGCCTCAATCTGGTGCGGGTTTGTGACAGGAATAGATGTCAGCGATTACCCAGAAACCTTTACGTGTTGCGCATACATACATACATACATACATGCATCATCAGGAAGCTTCCCACCCACCTCTACTTTCCCCTTGGCCAGGAATCGATATTTCTTACACTGAACTTCTGATGGAAAGTCATCGCATGAATTCAGCATGCCCAATCATGCTGAGGTGTGAATCAGCTAATCCTGGGAGAGCTGGAAAATAAAGGAGGGGGGATGTGAAGTACACAGAATGCCTCTCTCACACTCGTGCATGAGATAAGAAAATGACCTGTCACTTACAGCAAGGGGGAAGCAAACAACAAATAGGACAAAATAACAGAACAAGTAAATGTGCATAACTTTTCATCCCCTTAAAGTCAATACATTGTAGAGCCAACTTTTGTGGCTAGCACAGCTCCAAGTCGCTTTGGATACGTTTCTATGAGCTTGCCACATCTTACCACTGGGATTTCTGCCCATTCCTCCCTGCAAAACTGCTCCAGCTCGTTCAAGTCGGATGGTTTGCTCTTGTGAACAGCAATCTTTAAGTCTGACCAAAGATTTTCTATTGGATTGAGGTCTGGGCTTTGACTAGGCCATTCCAACATATTTACATGTTTCCCCTTAAACAACACAAATGTTGCTTTAGCAGTGTGTTTGGGGTCATTGTCCTGCTGGCAGGTGAACCTCTGTCCTAGCCTCAAATCACACACAGAGTGGTACAGGTTTTGCTCAAAAATATCCCTGTATTTAGCACCATCCATCTTTCCCTCAACTCTGACCAGTTTCCCAGTCCTGACTTCTGAAAAACATCCCCACAGCATGATGCTGCCACCACCATGCTTCACTGTGGGGATGGTGTTCTTTGGATGATGTGATGTGTCGGGTTTGTGACAGACATAGCGTTTTCTTTGATGGCCAAAAAGTTCAATTTTAGTCTCATCGGACCAGAGCACCTTCCTCCATCCATGGGAGTCTCCCACATGCCATTTCGCAAATTCAAAACATGCCATTTTGTTTTTTGCTGAAAGTAATGGCTTTCTTCTGGCCACTTTGCCATAAAGCCCAACTCTATGGAGTGTACAGCTTATTGTCATCCTATGTACAAATACTCCAGTCTCTGCTGTGGAACTCTGCAGCTCCTCCAGGGTTAACGTAGGTCTCTGTGCTGTCTCTCTGATTAATGCCCTCCTTGCCCGGTCCATGAGTTTTGGTGTGCGGCCGTCTCTTGGCAGGTTTGCTGTTGTGCCATGTTCTTTCCATTTGTTTATGATAGATTTGATGGTGCTCCTAGGGATCATCAAATATTTGAATATTTTTGTATAACCTAAACCTGACTTCTTAACAACATCGTCCCTTACTTGTTTGGAAAGTTCCTTGGTCTTCATGGCAGAGTTTGGTTAGTGGTGCCTCTTGCTTAGGTGTTGCATCCTCTGGGGCCTTTCAAAAAGGTGTGTATATGTAATGACAGATCATATGACACTAAGATTGCACACAGGTGGACATCATTTTAGTAATTATGTAACTTCTGAAGGTAATTGGTTGCACCAAATCTTTTTACGGGCTTCATAACAAAGGGGGTGAATACATACGCACATGCCAATTATCAGTTTATTATTTTTGAAAAATAGTTTTATGTATACATTTTCTAATTTTACTTCACCAACTTAGACTATTGTGTTCTGATCCATAACATATAATTCAGATAAAAAAAAAAAAAAAACATTGAACTAAAGGCTGTAATGTAACAAAATGAATACTTTTGCAAGGCACTGTTTTTTCATAGTCTGCTTTACAAAAAGGGGTCATTTGGGGGGTAATTGTACTTTCCTGGCTTGCTAGTGTCTCAAGAAATTAGATAGGACCTCTGTACATCAGGTGTGATCAAGTGTGATCAATTTTCAGTGATTGGCAGCATAGCTTGTAGATTATAAGGGCTCTTTCACATGGACGTGTCCGTGTACGGAGCCCGCTCTGCTCAGTGGGGGATCGCTCCGTCGAAAGACCTTCGCGTGTATGATAATATCTGGAAATAGAATAAAGCTTTGTTGCACTTAAAATGTATTTCCATCTATGCAGTCAAACTGGGATAACACCTATGTTATAATTGTTATACTTGTGTGATATGTATTTCTACAGTGTGAAACAGTTATATTGAACTGTAATGACATTTTTTTTATCAAAGAAAAGAGAGCATTGTATTTTTATGCTGTAAACAATCCTGCATACGCTATGAACATACCATATAAAGAAAGTTAAATTTATTGTTGGTTTTGACAATATTTTTTATACATATAAAAGTAGTTAGCCAAATTTTAAAATATGATATCAAAGGCTACCTGCTCATGGCATTTTGTATCCTAGTAATACTTAATTACACCATGCATCCTAGCTGAGCCTCTTCTAACTAGTACTTTGTACTGAGTTATTCATATTCACCTGTCTTCTAATTCTTTGCAATCCTGATCATTTGGGAATTGGCATTACCTATATCAGGTATGTATAAAATCTATTCTGAGGTCTACAGGTATTAATGCATGTACAGGATCAATAACAGCATGCCTCCCTGAGTGCTCCATCTCACTACTCTAAATATTGCCTGTAGACTTCCAATAATCCTACATGTAGATATAACTCCCAGAGAGATAAATTGCATAGCACAGCATAGTAGGTAATCATCTATAGTCCTTCAATGAGGAACTATAAAAGGTCAGCTTGATCTGCCTGCAAGGAATTATGAGGATGTGTAAACAGGTCTGAATTAGGTAAATTTAGGAGAATTTATTTCCACTTTGAAGCTAAATTGGGATAACACCTGATTTCTATTTTTTACATGTTCCCATTTACATAGCATAAGTTAAAAAAATATAAAGTTGCTGGTTACCTTTTTACAAGTTCTCCCTGTGTTGGAATGTTTAGGAGGTGTAATGTTTGACACAGTTAAGCTGGCCATACACTATACAAAAAATCGGCCGAAAATTCGGTCAAAGAACGTTCTTTCGATTTTTCGACCAGTTAATGGACACAAAATCGATAATCGTTTGGACGTTTTTGAGCCGAAAAAACGAAGGACAAGTTTGGAAATTTTCTGCCGAACGAACGATACATTGAAAGGTTAATGTGGTTCCCGTCCGACCTGTCTGCACTAGGTATATGTAAAAAAATGAACATAATATTAAAAATTATAACATTTTTATTTATGTTCACTGAACGATTCATCGGCCATTACATGATGGCACCATCGTTTGCTCTCCCTGTCTGTATTGTGTTTACAGTTCTGAATTATGAACTGTAAACTAGATCTGAACACTATCTGTCTCAAAAAAGGGTAAACATTTTGAAACCATCCTCTTGCATTGTATGTTAACCACTTCAGCCCCGGAAGAATTTTACCCCCTTCCTGACCAGAGCACTTTTTACGATTCTGCACTGCGTCGTTTAACTGACAATTGCGTGGTCGTGTGACGTGGCTCCCAAACAAAATTGACGTCCTTTTTTTCCCATAAATAGAGCTTTCTTTTGGTGGTATTTGATCACCCCTGCGGTTTTTATTTTTTGCGCTATAAACAAAAAAAGAGCGACAATTTTGAAAAAAAATCATTATTTTTTTAATTTTTGCTATAATAAATACCCCCAAAAATAAATAAAAAACATTTTTTTCCTCAGTTTAGGCCAATAGATATTCTTCTACATATTTTTGGTAAAAAAAATCACAATAAGCAATTATTGATTGGTTTGCGCAAAAGTTATAGCATTTTGTTTTATGGCATTTTTATTAATAAAAATGTTTTTCTTAAATGGCGGCGATCAGCGATTTTTATCGTGACTGCGACATTATGGCGGACACATCAGAAATTTTTGACACATTTTTGGGACCATTGTCATTTATACAGCAATCAGTGCTATACAAATGCACTGATTCCTGTATAAATGACACTAGCAGTGACGGGGTTAACCACTAGGTGGCAGTGTAGGGGTTAAGTGTGTCCTAGAGGCAGGTTTCTAACTGTGGGGGGTGTGGCTGTGTATGACAAGTCACTGAGCTCTGCTCCAATCACAGGGAGCAGAGATCAGTGACACTGTCACTAGGCAGAACGGGGAGATGCTTGTTTACATTAGCATCTCCCCGTTCTTCCCCTCTGTGAGGCGATCGTGGTTATCCCTGCAGCGATCGAGTCTGCAGGACCCGCAAGCCGACTCACAGAGCTTCCTGCGGGCGTGCGCCCCCCCCGCCGCCTCTTAACCACTTCAGCCCCGGACCAATTGGCAGCTAAAGGACCAGGCCCCTTTTTGCGATTCAGCACTGCGTCGCTTTAACTGACAAATGCGCAGTCGTGCGATGTGGCTCCCAAACAAAATTGGTGTCCTTTTTTTCTCACAAATAGAGCTTTCTTTTGGTGGTATTTGATCGCCCCTGCGGTTTTTATTTTTTACGCTATAAACAAAAATAGAGCGACAATTTTGAAAACAATGCAATATTTTTTGCTTTTTGCTATAATAAATATCCCCAAAAAATATATTAAAACATTTTTTTTTTCCTCAGTTTAGGCCTATATGTATTCTTCTACATATTTTTGGTAAAAAAAATCGCAATTAGCGATTATTGATTGGTTTGCGCAAAAGTTATAGCGTTTACAAAATAGGGGATAGTTTTATAGCATTTTTATTAATATTTTTTTTTACTAGTAATGGTGGCGATCAGCGATTTTTATTGTGACTGCGACATTATGGCAGACACATTGGACATTTTTGACACATTTTTGGGACCATTGTCATTTATACAGCAATCAATGCTATTTAAATGCATTGATTCCTGTATAAGTGACAGTTGTAGTGAAAGAGTTAACCACTAGGGGGAGGGGAGGGGTTATGGGCTGTGACGTGTGTTGTGTTTTTTACATTAGGGGGCGGGGCTGACATCTGACATCATTGATCGGCTTTCCCAATGACCGGGAACAGCCAATCAATGACAGGCAGAGTAGGAAGCGCGGGGAGAGGTTTGTTTACACATACCTCTCCCCGTTCTTCAGCTCCGTGACCCGATCGCGGGACACCAGCGGCGATCCCACGGGCAGGCATTTAAAGGATCACGTACAGGTACGTGATTTTGCCTGCCCGTGCCATTCTGCTGATGTATATATGCAGTGGGTGGTCGGGAAGCGGTTAAAGGGCAATGTACAGGTACGTGATTCTGCCTGTACATGCCCTTCTGCCACAGTATATCAGCGTGAGTCGGTCGGGAAGCAGTTAATAAGAACAAAGACACAAGAGACTGTCCAAAAATTCTTAGAATAAGCCATGATACCTTCTTCTTACAATTATCTAAAAGGTAAGAAAAAACAACTTTTTTTTACCTATTTTTACTTATTCACAAAATTACATGGCAGCCACTCAAATCCATAGATATTGCATGGGCCCAAAAGCCTGGAAAATCAGCAGACGGTGCCATTTGCCAGACATTTCCACCAAAACTGCATGCCAACTGCTAAGTACACAGTTATGACACAGCATTTCAATGCAAAACCCCTTTTGGGATTAAAAAAAAAAGCATTTGGGAGGTCTAAGCACCTCCAAACTTCTGCTCAATTGCCTTTGAAGAGCAGTCTACTATTGAAAATATAAGAAAATGAGCCAAAGCGCCAAAGGATGAAAGTAAGTGAAAAAAATGAAAGTGAAGTATGGAAAAAGAAAACTGATTGCTTTACCACATAATTAAAGCAGCTGCAGTGTGAAATTGGTGTGAACAATTAATAAATGATAAAAAGTATAACGTGCTAAATGCTAAAAAAATTACATACAGGTAATAGATATAGGTGATACACAATTAATAAAACATTCCCCAGTGAAAAAAAAGGTGCTCGTGCTAGTGGAACGGTATCCAGTGCTGTGAATTGAATAATAGATGGATGATTCCTCCATGACGACATCACAGAGCTGGTGGATGTTGGAGACCTTGCGCTCCTCCACCTTCCATTTGAGGATGACCCACAGATGCTCAATAGGGTTTAGGTCTGGAGACATGCTTAGCCAGTCCATCACCTTTACCCCAGCTTTTTTAGCAAGGCAGTGGTCATCCTATAGGTGTGTTTGGGGTTGTTATCATGTTGGAATACTGCCTTGCGGCCCAGTCTCTGAAGGGAGGGGATCGTGCTCTGCTTCAGTATGTCACAGTACATTTTGGCTTTCATGGTTCCCTCAATGAACTGTATCTCCTCAGTGATGGCAACACTCATGCAGCCCCAGACCATGACACTCCCACCATCATGCTTGACTGTAGGCAAGACACACTTGTCTTTGTACTCCTCACCTGGTTGCCGCCACACACGCTTGGCACCATCGGAACCATATAAGTTTATCTTGGTCTCATCAGACAACAGGACATGGTTCCAGTAATCCATGTCCTTAGTCTGCTTGTCTTCAGCAAACTGTTTGCAGGCTTTCTTGTGCATCATCTTTAGAAGAGGCTTCCTCCTGAGAAGACAGTCATGCAGACCAATTTGATGCAGTGTGCAGCGTATGGTCTGAGCACTGACAGGCTGACCCCCCACCCCTTCAACCTTTGCAGCAATGCTGGCAGCACTGACGCTGAGCACGTGCACTCAACTTCCTTGGTTGACCATGACGAGGCCTGTTCTGAGTGGAACCTGTCCTGTTAAACAGCTGTATGGTCTTGGCCACTGTGCTGCAGCTCAGTTTCAGGGTCTTAACAATCTTCTTATAGCCTAGGCCATCTTTATGTAGAGCAACAATTCTTGTTTTCAGATCCTCAGACAGTTCTTTGCCATGAGGTGCCATGTTGAACTTCCAGTGACCAGTTTGAGAGAGTGAGAGCAATAACACCAAATTTAACACACCTGCTCCCCATTTTCACCTGAGACCTTGTAACACTAACGAGTCACATGACACTGGGGAGGGAAAATGGCTAATTGGGCCCAATTTGAAAATTTTCACTTGGGGGTGTACTCACTTTTGTTGCCAGCGGTTTAGACATTAATGGCTGTGTGTTGAGTTATTTTGAGGAGACAGCAAATTTATACAAGATGTACACTCACTACTTTACATTGTAGCAAAGTGTAATTTCTTCAGTGTTGTCACATGAAAAGATATAATAAAATATTTACAAAAATGTGTTGGGTGTACTCATGTTTGTGAGATACTGTATATATTATTTTATATATAGATTATATAGAGGCATTAGTGAGCATGTGTGAGATTTGGTGGTGCATGATGGGTAGACAGCTGCACAGAAATCCAGGAAATTAACACGAGAGGGCTTCAGATGCCCACAACTAAAATGGAACCTGCCTGCTTCCAAGATCAGTAAGTAACTAACTATTTTTAAAGAAAGTAAAAGCGCAAAAAATATGACATGTTAGAAATGTTCATTTATAGGTTGAGACATTTACAGAGCAGTCTTTAAAAAAAAAAAATTGGGGGACTGTAACTCCACTTTAAGCTGCTGAAAGCCATCACATAATTGCTAACAGGTCTCAGTATTGCATAGAAAAACCCACTTTCCACCAAAGTTTCAAACAGAAGGGAAATGTGTCTTTCATCTGAATACTGGCACTTGAAAAGGATTATTTGTTTGTTAGGATCAATTTCATTTAATTTTCTTCTTTTTAAGTAAACAGAAATACCTTATTAACTTTCAGGAGTTGTAGAAGGGCAAAGCTACAATTACAATGGTAGTAATTGGTGTTATTTATTGTTGTACAAGATACATTTCACAATATGGTCCTGATGTTCGCCGAATAGCGGCCAATTTGGGGTGTTCGCAGCAAATTCAAAAGCTGCGGAACACCCTTTAAAAGTCTATGGGAGAAATCAAAAGTGCTAATTTTAAAGGCCTATATGCATGGTATTGTCAAAAAAAGTGTTTGGGGACCTGGGTCCTGCCCCAGGGCACATGTATCAATGCAAAATTTTTTTTTTTAAACTGCAGTTTTTTCGGGAGCCGTGATTTTAATAATGCTTAAAGTGAAACAATAAAAGTATAATATTCCTTTAACCACTTCACCCCCGGAAGAATTTACCCCCTTCCTGACCAGAGCACTTTTTGCGATTCGGCACTGCATCGCTTTAACTGCCAATTGCACAGTTGTGCAACGTGGCTCCCAAACAAAATTGACGTCCTTTTTTTCCCACAAATAGAGCTTTCTTTTGGTGGTATTTGATCACCTCTGCAGTTTTTATTTTTTGCGCTATAAACAAAAAAAGAGCGACAATTTTGAAAAAAAAAAACATTATTTTTTACGTTTTGCTATAATAAATATCCCCCAAAAATATATAAAAAACTATTTTTTTTCCTCAGTTTAGGCCAATACGTATTCTTCTACATATTTTTTGGTTGAAAAAAAATTGCAATAAGTGATTATTGATTGGTTTGCGCAAAAGTTATAGCGTTTATAAAATAGGGGATAGTTTTTTATGGCATTTTTATTAATAATTTTTTTTTTAAATGGCGGCGATCAGCAATTTTTATCATGACTGCGACATTATGGCGGACACATCAGACATTTTTGACACATTTTTGGGACCATTGTCATTTATACAGCAATCAGTGCTATACAAATGCACTGATTCCTGTGTAAATGACACTGGCAGTGAAGGGGTTAACCACTAGGTGGCAGTGTAGGGGTGTCCTATGGGTGTGTTTCTAGCTGTGGGGGGCGTGGCTGTGTATGACACATCACTGATCTCTGCTCCGATCACAGGGAGCAGAGATCAGTGACACTGTCACTGTCACTAGGCAGAACGGGCAGATGTTTGTTTACATTAGCATCTCCCCATTCTTTCTCTCCGTGAGGATATCGCGGGTATCCCTGTGGTGATTGAGTCCACAGGACCTGCGACCCAACTCATGGAGCTTTCCACAGGCATGCGCACGCGCCCCCCCCACGCCTCTTAATGGGCAACATACAGGTACGTGATTCTGCCTGTACGTGCCCTTCTGCCACAGTATATCTGCATGAGGCAGTCGGGAAGCAGTTACATTTCATACCTGGGGGGTGTCTATAGTATGCCTGTAAAGTGGCGCATGTTTCCTGTGTTTACAACAGTCTGAGAGCAAAATTACATTTCTAAAGGAAAAAAAGTCATTTAAAAGTACTTGCGGTTATAATGAATTGTCCCCAAAGTACTTTACAGTGTAGCAAAGTGTCATTTCTTCAGTGTTGTCAAATGAAAAGATATGATAAAATATTTACAAAAATGTGAGGGGTGTACTCACTTTTGTGAGATACTGTATACATATATGTATGTGTATCTACGTGTATGCGGCTCCGCCCCCTTTCTTAAGAAGCCCAATAATTGGCTGGTGTTCCATAGCTGCTCGGTCCCTCCCACCCCCGACATCACTGATGAATTCTAACAGCTACTCTCTCTCCCTGCATATGTGAGATTTCGGCAGTAGGCAATTCACAAGGAGTCATGGAATACATGCCAGGAACCCTTGCGAATCGCCTAGTGATGCAATAACCTAGGCGATCTAAAGGAGGAAGTATAAATACAAAAAAAAAGGTATTTACCAGAATAAAATAAATAAATAAATTGCCCATTGTAAAATCTATGAGCTAAGGGAATGCAGCACAAAAAAAAATGGGTGGAACTTTGCTTTAAGCCATCAGCTAACACTTATTGAACATACCTGTTCACCGGAGGTGTATTTACCAGGTTAATTCAGAATTCAATAATCTCCACTATCTTTATTGAATTTAGAGCCTTGAAAATCTATGTCTTTCATGATGTGGTAGAGAGGTTCCAAGTGGAGCAAAAAAAAAAATTCTTAAAGTTTGCTTCATCAATATTTTTGCTAAGTCTGCCCCTTTGATTGGTCATTGTGGAACTGCAATCCCCACAGTAAAGATGTGAGAGTGTGTTGTTGTCCCAAATTTAAGGTCTAACCAAACTTTTAAATCAACTGGAAAATGAGGGAAAGAGTATGTTTTTATTGTCTATAACTTAGTTTTTTTTTACTTGGTGGCAATCATTTTCCAACATTTTACTTGAACCCTGGAGAGCAAGTAGAAGGTCGAGAGAGCCCAATTATCAGTTCATTCTGTGATAAAGCAATTTATTGGCATTTATAGTACATTCATCCTTAGAAAGTTGGCCCCATATTTTAGGAGATTTTAGGCACATGGGGCAAATCCACTGGACAGACTCCGCTAGCTCAGAGGAGGATCACTCCGTTGATCCCCGCTGAGCAGGCGGATGACAGGTCTGTCTCTGTTTACTGTGCAGGGATGGACCTGTCAGAGCCCCCCACTGTTCTCTATGGGGAGATTGGATGAAAACAGACAGCCTGTCCATTTTTATCTGATCCCATCCGATCCGTTGGACAGATGAAAAACGTATTGCCATCAGTTTTGAGTGGATCTTGTTGGATAGGATGGCAGGTAAACATGTGCATTCGTTTTCGTCCGAATGCATTTTCGTCCAAATTTCAGGTAGTTTCGTTATCGGTTTAACAAATGATAATGAACATGCAGAATCCGAAAACCGAAAGATCCGACATAAACAAATGCTTTATTTTCATTTTCGTTGTGACAACAGTTCGATATAGATAGGAGATTCAACATGACGCAGACAATAGTGATCTGTGTCCATCGAACCTGTGGTCGAATGTGCCTAACCTTAGCTCTATTAGTCCAAGATTATTCTACATAGAGAGAAAAGATTCGACATAGAGAGAAAAGATTCAACATTATAAAGACAACAGCAAAAAAGGTTGAATGTGCCTAACCTAACTCTATTAGTCCAAGATAATCGACATAAAGATTCGACAAAGCAGTCGCCGCGAGCCGACATTTATGGTCAAATGCTCTGCTCATAGGCTATAGGAGAATACTAATGTTGATTGACTAGTAATAATAATTAATAAATATAATTATTACTAGTGTCATACAACATTAGAATACTACTATAGCTTGTAGGCAGAACATTCGACCGGAAATGTACGATTGCGGTGTCGTACAGTTTAGCTGCTCTGTCGAATATTTTTAGAACATTCGACAGACACCATGAGCCTTCAATGACAGATTTGACTTCAATTATTTCGGATTTTCTGACAAATGCATTTTTTAACGAAACAAAATAAATAAAAATGAATTTCCGGAGTAACTAAATAAATGTATTTTTCAGGCGAAAACGAAATTCCGAAACAAAATATTTCAGTGTGCACATGTCTAATGGCAGGCGGGTGTCAGTGGACACATCTCCTCTGACATCCACCTGCCCATAGAAGTCAGTGGGTGGCCCGCTCAGATCTGCCTGAAAAATGGACAGGCGGATCTGAGTGGGCCGATCTTGTGAAAGGGGCCTTAAGCTTTATGTCTTGTGCACTAGACCAATATGTTTAGATGGTATCCCTTGCCACTGTTTCTTTACTATATTCAAAATATTTTTAGTCCAACTAGGACCCAATGGCTTGCTAGAATTGCAGAAATCCAACAAATGGAGAATCTTACTTTGGCAATGAAAGATCAGGATGAGAGGTATCAGACAACATGGGCCCCATATTTGGCGTACAGGGAGAGATTAGAATGACATAAAAATCTGTTAATGAGAATGGAGGACCGAGATGTCTGGTAGAGGGGAGAGGAGAGGGGGGAGAATTGGGAGGGAGGGGTTATATGGTTTGGTTTGAATTTTTATATTTTTTTGTTTGTTTCTGGGTTAGGGAGGGGGATGATAATTTTTGATAGGGGAGTGGGCTAATATAAATAGATAGATAGATGTTTAAGTTTTGGGTGAGTATGAGCAGCTGATGCTTCCCTCCCTTTGAAGCACCAAAGTATATGAAAGAAAGAGCGATGTTTATATGCTTACTATAACTACCAGCAAACAATATTGCACTAGGTATACGCAAATACACCTGGGTTTTGTTTGAGGTGGGTTCGGAGAATGTTACTAAAGTTTGAATCCTTAATCCAAACCCCGGTGAAGTCAATGGAACCTGAAACTTAAAAATCAGTAATGACCATTTTCTAAGTTAATAGGTGAGGGATTGTAAAACAAAGGGCACGAGGAGCTAAGAAGTGCTCTGGGGAACGTGTAGTAATGCAAAAAATATTTTTTAAATGTATCGTTCTGTGGGGGAATGCTTTTACAGGCAGTTTAAAGGACAAAATTGAAAACACAAAACTCCTTCAAATGACACACTTAGGGGATGCCTTAAAGCTGTACATGGTTACAGGGAATAATGTGATTCTCAGAGATTAAGTGACACTGTATTGTAGTATAGCATAAATTGCAATGTGTAATAATTAAATTAACTTTTACATTATTCATTGGCTTACACGCAGCAGCAAAAGAATAAAAAAAGCTTTATTAAGTTGTTTTTTTCAAAGACAGCGACTTTTGGTGTAACAGTAGTAGACTATAACTGAAGTGCTAGAAGTAGCAGAGACAATACTGTATAGCTAAAATCTATTGCAAAGTAAATATTTTAAACAAATAAAGTTAGTGCTACCAACTTCATGCAAATACATACCAAACTGTGGCAAAACAAGTCACTTATTCGCTTGTGAACGTATTTTCAATACCTGTTCTGTCCTACTTGTAAGTAATTTTTCTGTGTTTTATTGAACTGTCGGTGGTCATTATTGTTTTGTAGCATGCTGGCATCTAGTGATGGTTTTGGGCTTCTACAATATGCTTACTATGCAAATTGGTTTCTCCCTCTGTCTTCCCTTCCGGTTTAGTGCTAGTTAGGTCAATACTAGCTAGACCCTTCCATGTTCCCGTGGTCAGTGTTAGTTATTTGCAGAGACAGCATCTAGGAAAATCATTGCCATCTCTCACTTCAAAAGACTAGAAAACATCCAGTGTCTTGCAATTAGCAGAAGAAAAATCATGTTGAATTCAACTTGTGTCTTATTGGAAAGATAAACTGCCTGTTAATGATGCCAGTCAGCAGGTCCAGACAGACTGGATCTAAAGAAAGTATATCAAGGCATAAAGTGGCATTTGAAATAGTACCTCTCTGTAATGTGTACAATGTACAAACAACAACATTGTCAACCCAGAGTGCACCAAAGCACCTCCAAAGCACAATCCCACGTTCAAGAGATGATTTGTTTTGCAAGACTAAAAAATCACTTTCCCATGTCTCATAGACAACATTCAAACAAGTGGCACAGAGACTGGAGAGTATGAAAACAGATTGATTTGGTCTGGGTAATCAATCTAAGCTAGATTATTTCATTTTTGTTTCTGAAAAAACAAATACAGTATTTGTACCCAGCCATTATGTTAGAGGAAGAGATGAGGTATATGGAATTTTAAAAAGGAAGTTCAGCTTATTATTTCACAGTCAAAAACCAGAGATATTTATTGGACAAGCTGAATACCATGTAAGTGTTTTTACTAGGCCACAAAGGAAGAAATCTGGCAGGAGTAATATATAATTAAATTGGAGTGTAATTTTCCAGAGCCATAAGCAAGAAAAATTGTGATTTGTTCAGCAATATGTACACATTTTTAAATAAGGTGTTATGTCAGAGGAATACAGCATGCTGATTTCATCTTGCTCAATAAAATAGTGTATTTTTTGGGGGACTGAAGACAAAAATTTGTGCATATTTGCAGCCAATTTTTAAAGCCTTTTTTATAGTCACAATTTCTGATAGAGAGCAAGCACATTGCAACTGGAAATAAACAAGTAATGTATTTTTATGAGACTGACAATGGAAATATTTTAAGAATTTGCATCACAGATCTTAAAGTGATTGTAAAGTCTCCTTTAAAAAATAAATAAATAACAGACATGTTATACTTCCCTGCTCTGTTGCAGTGCATTTGCACAGAGCAGCCTGGATCCTTCTCTTCTCGGGTCCCTCTTCGCTGCTCCTGGCCCCTCCCTCCTGCCGCGTGCCCCCACAGCAAGCAGCTTACTATGGGGGCACCTGAGCCGAGCTGCAGCTGTGTGTCCATTCAGACCGGCGGAGCGGATGGCTGCTTTCTGAGACAGCTCCTCTCCACAGCGGGCCTTCGGAGCTGAATTTTTATCTTAATGCATAGAATGCTACAAAAAAACATTCTGCCTTTACAACTTCTTTAAGCCCGTATAACAGCTTGCAGCGGGCATATTGCAAGGAAAGCTCCACCATACCCTGCGGACACCCAGGATGGCAGCAAGGAGACGTAAAGAAGCGAAAAAGCCAGGGAAGTTGCTTGATTTCTTTGCTATGCAGCGCCGCTTCTCGGAGCAAGATGGCGGCGATGGAGGCTGGAGAGACACACGCGGCCTACACACTCAGCATGGCGCGCTTGCAGCAACTTCCACTGGCCGCGCTCACTCCAAACAAAGACCGGAGCATGGATCGCCTCCTCCATCCGCCTCATCCAGCCGAGCTAAGAGCAGGCAGAAACTACAAGGAGCTGCAGACAGGGCTGACATGGAGGTAAGCCTAGATTCATCTTTAGATGACACAAGAGAACTGCAAGAATCTATATCTGATTTCCCCACAACGAATATGCCTGTAATGGACACCACACTCAAAGATATGCTGATATCCCTTAGATCCACCCTGCACGCTGACATTATGGCCCTAACTAAGTTTAAATCTGAAATTTCAGCGGTGAAAAAGAGGGTCTCACATGTTGAATCAAAAATGGGGGACTTTGCCTCAACTTTCAATGACCTAGTGGATGCCCACAACGACAGAGATGACGAGATCTTACAGATGCAGCTGAAATTAGCAAATTTAGAGGACAGATCAAGGAGGAATAATATTAAAATCAGAGCCATACCTGAAACAGTTAAACCTCCTGAACTGAAAGAGTTTTTCACAACGGTTATGAAGACCATGCTTCCTGAGGCCCCTATGGCAGACCTTATTGTGGACAGAATCCACAGACTCCCTAAACCCAAACACATTGCACCCCATCTGCCCAGGGACACTATAGTGAGGATTCACTTCTTTCATACCAAGGACAGATTTATGGCGGCAGTAAGGCACCGTGATAACATTCCTGCAGACATGCAGGACCTGTCCTTCTACACAGACCTATCTGCGTTCACAATGCAACAACGCAGGCAACTGGCCAGCATTACAAAACCACTGAACAACAATAAAATTATATACCGCTGGATCTATCCTGCTAAACTAATGATCACCAAAGACGGCGAGAACCACATCATAGCCAGCGTTAAGGAAGGCATGCGCCTGATGAGAGAATGGCAAATCCTACCTACAGAAGTGAAGGACGACCATTGGAACAAGACCCCTATCAGAGCTGGACCAGATGAAGACGCAGGATGACGCAAAAGGCTTCAACCCTACTGAATACCACCTCTGTTGGCCCAAGGGATGGCTGTGTTGTATCCCTTCACTCAAACCCCCCAGAAGGAGCGGTAGTAATACCGCACAGATTCTAGTTTGAATCGCATAGTTTATGCTAACCTCAACAACACAACCACGTTGACTGTTTGGTGTTTGCACCTAACCCAAGCTACTGTTTTCTCTTTTTATTTCCCCCTTTCTTCTCTTTAATTTCTTCTTAAGTTAACTCACCGAACTTGTCAAGCACTCCAGGAGACCACAGACCTTCTCTGCAGAACGTACTCGCGGAAGCGGACATCATCACATCAGACTCGGCTACAGGGACAGTAACTACCACGTTGGATAAGGTAATATCTATCTGACACCACACCCCACATCCCACCTCACTACACCGATCCATAGTCTGCGATGCCTATTAATATTTCCTCCATCAATGTAAAGGGCCTGAATAGCCCGTTTAAACGCCAAATGGCATGGAAGGAAGCCATTTCACTTCACAGTGACATTCTCTGTCTCCAAGAGACCCACTTTTGCCTGACGAACCCTCCAACATTCAAACATCGGAAGTTCCCCACCGTTTACACAGCAAATAACCCCAAAAAAAAGAAAGGTGTGGCACTAGCTATCAGAGACTCAATCGTTTTTAAGGAACTAGATGTATACTTAGACCCGACTGGCAGATATATAATCCTTGTATGTGAACTCGATAATGTTACATATACAATAGTGAATGTATATCTCCCAAATGTGAAGCAACTTAGATTTTTAAACAAAATCTGGAAAAGAGTGTTAGCAATGAAAAAAAGGCTCATTGATTATGTGTGGGGATTTTAATGCAGTACCGGACAGGGAGATGGACGTCTCCACAGGAACATCTACTAAATTGCGTAAGATAGCACTGGACCGTTTCATCTCCCTGTCTGGTCTTTATGACGTATGGAGGTGTCAACATGCATCAGAGAGGGACTTTTCTTTCTTTTCTCCGGTACACAACTCGTACTCTCGAATTGACCTGTTCCTGGTCGACAAATTTTTGTTGCAAAGAATAGTCAAGTCGCAAATCCACAGTATATCATGGTCAGACCATGCGCCTATTTCTATTCAGGTGGGGGATCGTCGGGCCGAGACCAGAGTGAATAGGTGGCGCAACGACATTTATATCTTATCGCAACCTACAAACGTTCAGAAAACAACCTCAGATCTCAAAGAATTTTTTGCCATTAACGCTCCCTCGGTCGACGATCCCTTCACTCTATGGAACGCCCATAAGGTGTACATTAGGTCTAAGAAACTAGGTGACCTGTTGGGAGAAATTGACCGTCTAGACGCTAGTAAAAAGCAGGCTCCCACCAACCAATTAAAAGAGGAACTATTTAGGGCAAGACAAAAATTAAAAGCGCACCTGGTGGCCCAACAGGAACATCAGCTCCGCTCATTGAAGGCTAGCAACTATAGATATGGGAATAAGGCAGGAAGGTCCCTAGCCAACCAACTAAAAGAGAAAATAGCTAAACAAAAAATACCCTATATTCTGAACTCCATGACTCATACCAAAGCCATGAACCCCAAAGACATTGCAGACGCGTTTAGTGACTACTATGAAGGTCTATATAACTAAACCAGGACCGAGACACCCCTCAACCAACCTCTGATTTAATAGCAGAATTCTTGAACTCAGTTGACCTCCCAACAATCCCTCAAACAGACCTTGACAATCTGAATCGCCCAGTGACACAACAAGAAATAGAACAGATAGTTAAAAAACTCCCCCGCAACAAAGCCCTGGGCCCCGATGGCTACTCTTCGGAGTACTATCAACTATTCAGTAACATTCTATCCCCATGCTTACAGAAAGTGTTCGACAATGCAACAACTTCTGCCAGCTTTCCCCCCGACATGCTAACAGCCACAATCATAACCCTACCGAAACATGGGAAGGAACCCAATAAACCGCAGAATTTCAGACCCATTTCACTTCTAAACGTGGACGTAAAAATATACGCCAAACTATTAGCACAAAGACTGACAAACATGCTACCAAAACTGATTAATTATGATCAGGTTGGTTTCGTGTCGGGCCGACAAACCACAGATGCCACAAGGAGGATGATAAACCTCATTAACATTGCTGAAAAGAAAAGGGAGCCTTCTCTGCTCCTTACGTTGGATGCAGCGAAGGCTTTCGATCGGGTGCATTGGGGATACCTGGTGAAGGTACTGGAAAAGTTCGGCTTTCTCGGCCCAATACGGAACGCAATCCTGTACTCCTCCCCCTCAGCCTATGTCTACACGGAAGGTATGTTCTCTAAACAGTTCCTTATCACCAACGGCACAAGGCAAGGCTGTCCCATGTCTCCGTTAATATTTGCGCTGGTGATGGAACCTCTAGCAGAAAAAATTAGATCAGCTCACAACATTCAGGGGATAAGGTCCCTAGGTCACCAACACAAAATCTCACTATTTGCAGATGATGTGATTTTATCACTGTCCAGCCCAGCAACATCACTCCCAGCAGCCTACGATGTGCTCCAACAGTTTGGAAGAACATCTTACTACAAAATAAATGAGACTAAGTCCAACATACTAGGAATAGCACTATCAAAAACTTTAGAAAACAAACTGAAAACGTCACTCCCATTCCCCTGGACCTCCGGCTCCATTACGTACCTGGGGGTCCAACTATCCTATCCCATTGCTAACTTATATCAAGACAACTACCACCCTCTGATCGATAACTGTCAGAAGGATCTCCTGAAAATACAGAAACACTACTTGTCCTGGTCAGGTAGACTAGCGGCATACAAAATGCTGGTAATGCCCAAAATCCTGTACGTATTTAGAACCCTTCCTATACACCCCCCTAACTCCTTCTTCACCACGATGCAAAAACAACTTTCAAGTTTTGTGTGGGGGGGGCAGCGTGTTGCTCCCCCCTCATACAAACAAAACATAAGAAGGCGGGTGGTATGGGACTACCCGTCCTGAAGGATTACCACACAGCAGTGGTTCTAGATTAGGTCAAGCACTGGTTCTCAATGCCTATTGTGAAACCTTGGTGCCAACTTGAGTTGGCATGTTTCAGATCCCTCTCACCCATATCGTTTCTAATAGCCTCAACCATACATACCTCCACCCTATTAATTGACCACCCCACGATACATACAGCAGGCAAAGCGTGGTTAAATACTAGAGCAGATGGAAGTATCCAATACCCGACAATTAAGATACCCATCCCAATAGAATCTGTCCCATGGCTGATACCCAACATGACTGTGAAGAACTGGCAAGAACATGGTGTAATCAATGTTGAAGACATCTTGCAGGAAGGGAAAATATTACCATTCACAGTAATCAGACAGAAATTCCAGATACCACAAATGGAGTATTTCACGTACACACAAATAGCGTCACTATACAACAGTATAAAAATATTGCATATCCCCACTATTGAAAAAATTTTGCAATTTATTAAATCTTGCAATCCCAGAACTAAGGGAATATTGAGTATATACAACTCGCTAAATGGCAAAGATGAATTTCACAAATATACCCCGTTGCTGAAATGGGAAACGGAATTGGGGAAAGTGTACTCAGAAGCCGAATGGGTGAATGCTATCAAGTGTAACTATAAATACTCCAGATGTGCCAACTATGAAGAACTCAATCAAAAGTTAATGTTGAGATGGTACTTCACTCCTTATGTAGTCGCCAAATTCTCAAAGGACAATTCCAACCTATGCTGGAGAAAGTGTGGCCAAGTGAGCACGTTGGTTCACATAGTTTGGTCCTGTCCTCGCCTTAAACCCTTCTGGCACAAAATATTTCAACTTCTATCACGAGTAATATCAGTACAAGTCTCACCCAGCGTGGATCTTGCGATCCTGGGTCTGCATCTATCTAACTTTCATGGATCTAAAAGATCCATTATTTCTCATATCCTCCTAGAAGCTAAATCAACGATAGTTCACAAATGGAAGACAGACGAGATTCCCTCAGTAGCTGAAGTATCAGCTAGAGTAAATGTCATTGCAGCGTACGAAAGAATTATTGCTAGCAGAGAAGGCAATATTCCACTGTTCTTGACAAACTGGTCGCCCTGGACCACATACTCATCGGTGCAGCGGGGGCCCACAGTATCAGGGCCCGTGCTGGACTGATGCACTTACTATACCCTCATACTTAACACCTCATTCCTTCTATCACCCTCTAACCCTTATCCTTTCCACTTTCGCTTTTATCCGATACCAATCACAGGAGATAACCCCTGTTATTAAGAATGTTAGAACCTATACAAGACAGTAAGAACACGTTGTAACTCCGGTTGGAAAGTAACAATTAAAGCATGGCTTGTAAGGCTGGTTACAGTATATATACGATTAAAGTTTGAATATATTAATCTCAGGGTAGGGGGGCGGCCGGCCCCTGTCGCAGTTAGTCCCCAATGGGGCGTTGGGAGCCGGTCGCCTCCCCCAAACACACGAGAAGTCTAGGCGCGGGAAACATACCAAGCCTCTGAGTAGTAACTCCAGTTACAAGTGCAATGTTTATAGAAAAAAAAGTTTTTGATACTTATTGATGTACATGTATGTTATCAAAACAAGTTTTTGTAATTAAATGTTAATTTTTTATTTGGATGCACCATAATAAAATTCAAAGAATATTGGCCAACACAGAAGCTATCTAGCCCAAAAAAATTAAACATTCTTTACTTTGAGAATTTTGAGCATTATTGGTACCAGCTTTATTCTGTTAAAATTTTTCAATAAAAATCTATTTAAATAAAAAAAAACAGTGGCCTGGTGTGCTCATGGGGCAGAAGATGAAAATGGTGGAAGGAGGTGGGGTTTACATCAGGCCTTTAGTATAAAAGGAGTCATTTTGGAAACAAAATATGGGTGTCAGAAATTACTAAAAAATGTATCTGTAGCATCTCCAGCAATGGCTTGGCAGTTGTCGCTGATCTAGCACTGGCTCATTTTAGCAAATATCAGCCAGTAAACTATGTCTGGGAAAAGATAGACTGTTTTGTCCTTCAGAAAGGAAACTGGCTGCAGGGCAGCACAGCAGTTCAATTACATACTGGGCAAGCTCAATAATCGAAGGGCTCGTTCATTAGAAGAGTGTCAGCATCTGCCCTTAACCCCATGTAATCCCCACCATATGATGCAGTTGCTGCTGATAGCTGCTGGTAGCAGACAGCCCTGGGCACTGAGTAGAGAAAAAATGTTTTCAGTGCCTCGCTTAGGCACCCACCACCAATGTTGCACCAACTTTGAGTGAAAGGAGGTTCCAAGCCACATTGTCCATGAGACAGTTTACTTCCAGGCTCTGGAAAGAGGTTAACAGGTTCCTCCACAGTACATCATCTAGATGTTCCATCTTTGCTCTCTCTGTGAGGACAGGATGAGCTACTTGACTTTATCCTCATTACGTGGATCCAAGAGGGCTGCTAACCAGTATTGTTCCCTTTCTTTGATGCAGAGAATCCTAGAAACCTTTTGAAGGCAGAAAGCATGGACTAACACATTCACCAAAAGTTCCTGGGAGCAGAAGGACCCAAGTCCTTGGGGTCATTGAGGACAACTTTATTCTCAGGAACCCCCCAGCCTCCATGTTATTCTCCTTTTCCTGAACATTGCAACAAGACTACACTTGTTTATAGTGGAGGTAGAGGTGGAAAAGGAGTAGCTGGAAGGAGGATAAGTGTTGCCTTGTACCTGCCAATGGCTAGTATTCAGGTGCTGCTCCCAAGGAGCTGCAAGGTCAGAGGTAGTGTGTTTGTTCCTACACATGATTCCCAAGTAATCGTGGGTAATGCCATACTTGATATGCTTTAGGCATGGACTGCAAACAACTAGGGTACAGTCTACATCTACAGCACATGTGTTGAAAAAGACCCACAGAGCCAAGCTCTGAGGAGAAGACTGGGTGATAACAGTGCCCTACATCTGAAGAACTAGGATGGCTGCTATCTGGTGGAATAGGATGGCTGCTCCCTCCATTATAATGTGACCTGCCTCTGAATGGCATCCTGCCTCACTATTGCTGTGCCTCTCTGTCAATTTACTTCTCTGCTATATCTGCCGCCAAGTACCATAGGAGACCTCCTCATCACCCTCCTATTCCTCATCACTGGAGCCAACTTTGCAGTAGACTGCAACTGTAAAACATCTGTGTCAACTCGTTCTCTCTGCCTGTTATCAACTCTGTGCTGCCATTGCTCTCCTCCTCAATCCCAGATGCAAGTGGTTGCTGCGCATCCTTTAGCGGCAACGGGCTGGTATTGTGCTCAAATCACTCAGTAGACTCCTCCGTGCCAGTTGGAGGGATGGCAGGGGTGTCTATGGATGAGGAGAAAGGACAGGGCACTTAAGCAGATGCTGATGACTGATGAGGAGGAGGATAATGAAGGATTGGTTAGACACTCCACCACCTCCTCTGTGTGCTCTGTTTGTAAAGTACACCCACTGCAATGAAACTAAAGGCTCACATGCCTGCCCATAGATCCTGCATCCCGCCAACTGCTTTGGCCTGGCCTGTGAAAACGGATGCTGCTCATCCACTGATAGCTATATGGGAACCACTTCTGCCTCAACCTTTGGGCCTCTCAGACATGATGTTGTTAAACTGTGGTTTATTACCTACTTTTATTAACAGCTATGATTGGGTATTATTGGCTAAATTATTATTTAACACATTCACTAAGCTAAAGGGGAAGTTCCCTTGCATATTGAAATGTTGCAAAGTGAACAGCCTAATTGCTTTAGCCAATAAACTCAACTTTGACTTGGGACTGAATTTGACTGAATTCTTAGACCCCAGAGAGCCACGCTGACTTGCTTGGATAATATGGGTATGCTATTTGCCCCAGAGGAAGCTAGTTCTCTCTCCGGGGGAAAAATATTCTGCTGGCTGAAAAATCCAACTGAGTAAAAAGAATTTTAAGTATCACCATGTCTGCTGAAAATAGAAAAGCACCCCTTGTCCCTTTGTTTTTCAAAAATTAGTCAGCAGGTGAGCATACTATTAGTAACTGAAGATTCCCCCCACCCCAACCCCACATACACACTCATTTAGGTATATCCAGCCCCAAACAATTATTTATGTATAATTTCTCTTTTCGCTAGACTGTACGTTAGACTATTGCTAATGCAATATTGGAACTCACAATAACTTTTAATAACTATAATGAGAATGTAACAAGTGACAGCAACAATATTCAACTGCTTCTGAATGTAACCTTTGTAATTACAGAGGCAACAAGATCTGTAATAAGTAACAGTTATGCTTGTAGTCTATAAAAGTTGTAAATATAAATATTTTGGGAGCAGCTTTTTAATGTAAACATTCATTTAAATAAAAAAGAATGATCGGACGTCTAGATTTCCCTTGTTAATGCGTCCCTGCAATATGCCATCTGGCTCCATCTGTCAGACATCCCATTTTTCTCAGTGTACCATAGACGTGTAAAAATAACTGATTTACACACTGACAAGTTACTTTATCTTCATTATAACAGTGATAACAAATGTTTCTGAACACTGCAAACATTTTAATTAGACAATTATAATTTTCAGGGCTGCATAGTAAAACTTACATTTCTCTAAACTGGTTGAATCTTATTCCTGATAGAGTTTCGGGATGCAGGGTTACTTGCAATAATAACAAAAAA